>CM024719.1:53680090-53776712 GCA_014182545.1 Eucalyptus globulus
CTTGCTTGCCTCGAAAGCCTCCGCTCATTTCTTAAGCTAGGCCACGGCACACCCAAGCATTTTTTCTTCATGAGAGAGAGAGAGAGAGATCCGGAAGTAATAAGCTTATTAGCTATGGTGAGCTCAGAGGCTGGATCGAGTGGTGACGCTGCCCGAGCACCGCGAGGTGAGTACCAAGTGTTCTTGAATTTCAGAGGACTGGACACTCGCCATGGATTCACGGACTTCCTCTATCACAGCATGGTAGATGCGGGAGTCCGCGTATTCAGGGACAAAGATGAACTCTGCGTCGGTGAAGTGATTGGTGGGAACCTTCTAAGTGCTATCAACAACTCCATAATTTATATACCCATTTTCTCTCGGACTTATACTTCTAGCAAATGGTGTTCGTGAGCTTGAGCGCATAGTATACTATGCATCTCAATTAGAGGATAAAAAAAGTATCATTCCCATGTTTTTTCATGTGGAACCTGAGGACGTTAAGCTTAAGACTCCACTATATAGCGAAGCTTTATTGGAACACGCAAACAAGTTTCCTGAAGATGTCGAGGCATGGAGAAAGGCTCTTGCAAAGGTAGCTGAAATCTAGGGATGGAACGTGAAAGAGGATCAAAGGTCATTATTCTTTTAAGACTCTTACCTATTTCTTCTTTTCTTTTTGTTGTATGGAGTACGATGTTTCCTGTCGAATGATTTCTTTTATTCTTTTGTAACGGGAAAGTATTGAAAACTACCTCCAATGCTGCTCTCATTCAGCTTTACATCCTCTGCTTTGTCTAAGATTACACAGGGAAAGTAAGATTTGTTGAAGCAAAATCATGTCTCGATATTCAATAGAAGCGAGAGCAAACTACAATTTCAATGAACAACGCTGCATTTGTCTTCTTGATTCTCCAGTTACGAGTGCTGAAATTTGTATTAGGCTTAGCTATAAATGTCGAAATTTTGTTCATGCACGATATAGTAGCCATTTAATAACTTTGGCTATCATGCAAGCTGCATACCATAGTATTAAGACATTTCTATATTTACATATGAAAAATTTATCAAGTGAATTCTACTAAATTAGCCGATATTGATAATTCAATTTATTTAGATCTGGTTCGTAATGTACTTCAATTTATTGAAGTTAAAGTTTTGACAATCCGAAGTGTGATGTGTGTGTAAATCTAGTCAACTAATGAAAGCGCTTTTGTTTATTGCAGTCAAGCCTCGACTATCAAATTGGTTGTTAAAGAGGTTTTGGAGAAACTGGAGCTAAAACAAAAATCATTGACTAAACATTTGCTCGGACTTGATGATCAGGTAAAGCACTTGATAGAGCTATTAGATGTCAATCATTGTGATGTGCGGCTCATTGGAATTTATGGAATGGGTGGCATTGATAAAACGACAGTTGCCAAAGTGGTCTTCAATGAACTGTCTTTGCACTTTGGAAAGTGTTGTAGCTTTCTTGAGGACAATCGAGAAAGCATGTCAACCAAAGATGGCATAGTCCAATTGCAAAAAAAACTTATGTCTGACATTGTTGATTCTAGATGTGCAGAAGGAGTCAAGGATAGTGAACAAGGAATGAGGAAAATTGGAGAAATACTCGGCAAAAAGAAGGTTCTTGTGGTTCTTGATGATGCTTATAATAAAGACCACATTAAGAAACTAATAGGAAACGATTCATTACATTCAGGATCTAGAATAATTATTACAACGAAACAAGACTATTATGGAAGATAAGGTATTTAAAAGTAAAATTATACTATATGAGATGCTTAAGATGGATGATGCTCTTGCACTTCAACTTTTTGTTGCCATGCCTTTGATAGAGACTTTCCTTTGGATGGTTATGATGCACTTTCTAGTGAGATTGTCTCAAGTACGGGAGGGCTTCCTTTGGCTGTTGAAGTGATAGGTTCGCTACTTAATGGGAAAGACAAAGCATTTTGGAAAGAGACTGTCATCAAATTAAGGAATGTACCTGTGGAAGAGATTCTAAAGAAGTTGAAGATTAGCTATGATGACCTAGACAAATGTCAGCAAGAAATTTTTCTCGATATAGCGTGCTTCTTTGTCAATGAGAAGAAGACTGATGCAATTTACATGTGGGACGATTGTAAATTTTTTCCCATGACAGGAATTGAAGTCCTTACCAATAGGTGCTTGATAAAGATATTGGACAATGATAAGTTTTGGATGCACGATCAACTCATAGACATGGGAAGGCATATCGTTCATCAAGAAAGCTTTAGTGACCTTGGCAAGCGAAGCAGATTGTGGATCGCAAAAGAGTCCCTTGAAATCATTAAAACTGAAGAGGTAAGTAAGAAATGTCCTAATTTTAAATTGGATAAATGATTCTATTTGATTTAGGATGCTTATTATTTTTTTCATTCCCATTCAATTTATAAAACATAGTGTTTGGAAGTTGATGAACTTCTTCACAAAATTGCAAAATTGTACTTGCAGAGGAAGGACAATGTTCAAGCACTTCGGATAGATGAAATGGATAGCTCCATAGAGATCACAAATGGAGAGTTTGAAAGGTTACCAAACCTAAGATTCCTTAAGTTATGTAATGAAACTTATGCTGAGGACTTCGCAAAGTGTCCTTCAAAGTTGAGATGGATTTCTTGGCAGCCTCCTTTTCATGATTCTAGGGATGTTGGGTACTTTGCAAAGTATCACTCAAAATCGAGATGGATTTCTTGTCCACCTCTTCCTGATTCTAGGGATGCTGGGTACTTAGCAAAGTGTCGTTCAAAGTTGAGACGGATTTCTTGGCGACCTCCTCTTCAGGATGTTAGGGCAAACCATATGTATTTGGATCATCTTGTCATTTTTAAACTTGGTGAAAATCGCTTCGCGAATGATTCAAAAGCATGGGATTTGATCAAGGTAAACTATATTATTTAATTCCAATCTAATGGTCCTAGTGTTTTTGTGCATTGGTTCTTACACTTGACACGCCGTTCATTTTTACAGAGGGCACGAAATTTGAAAGTACTATCTCTTTCTTGGTGTCAAGGCATAACAACAATTCCAGACTTCTCTAAGTGCTTGGGTTTAGAGAGGTTGACTGTTGCATATTGCAACAATTTAAAGCGAATTGAAAGCTTTGGAGATCTACGGTCATTGTGTAAGTTAAAGATTGTAAATTGCAAAGGTCTTGCAAATATGCCTAAAGACATTGGGGCACTAGTGAAACTTGAGCGCTTATCATTGAGGGGATGTCATGGGTTGAGAGAGCTTCCGGGCTCACTTGGGAATTTACCCTCATTGATATGGTTAGACTTATCTGGTACAAGCATAAGTAAACACCCTAAGTCCATTGAAAAGTTAAAATCGTTAAACATCTTGCATTTCGCAAATACAAATGATTCTATTCATGTTCAGCAGTTTCCTAGTGGCATCAGCACTTTGATAAATCTTAAAGAGCTGGATCTCTATGCAACGTGGAATGACAGGTGAAATTCCTATTGAAATCAGAGCATTGTCATCTTTAAGAATCCTAAATTTAGAACGCACCGGTATTTGCAAAATTCCAAGGACAATCAACATGCTTCATCACCTCCAAACACTGAATTTATTGTCTTGTGATAGAATTGAAGAATTGCCGGAGCTTCCCACAAGTTTGACCCATCTACTTCTTAATTTTGTATCATTACGCTTAATCCCCAATCTGTCAAGCCTTACTAATTTGGTTACATTGCAACTACGCGATGGCTCTTCGGAGGGCAGTGGATTACACCTAATCACAGGATGCAGTGTAAGGTGGATAGGGAGGTTATCTAGATTGGAAAATTTGAATTTAAATTTGCTAGATGACCCCGCGCCTCTAGAATTGGCTTCTCTTTCTCACCTGAAATTTCTTGAATCAGAGGGCCTAGACCTAAAATCCCTCATGCAACTTACCTCCTCCCACTTGAGATTAAGAAATTTGTCGAATTTAAAGATCAATTGGTGTAAAGTGGAAGACATTCCGCTAGATGGACTTCCAAAACTGGAGGAGATAGCTGTCCGCAATTGTGAATTGCTTAAGAGATTTTCCATTGGTTCGGAACTAACGAAACTACGGCATGTGTTGGTGACACATTGTCCAAAGCTAGTTAAGCTACAAGTTGTGGGTCTTTCAAAATCATTGGAACACTTGAGCATTCAAGAATGTGAATCTCTGAGAAGAATAGGTGGGTTATCATACTTGAAGAACCTGGAGATATTGGAAATCCGATGGTGCGAAGTACTTCTACATGTTGAGGGCCTGGATGAGCTCGAGTCTCTAAAATCCTTGGACGTCCTCAGGTGCCCGTCATTGGGAAGTTTGATTAATGCATCTTGCACATATATACCAGATGCTTGCGTAGTCAATATAAGGGAGTGCGGAGACTCCATCAAAGCTTCTGGCGGACCTGTTGGGAGAATGTCCTTGAAGAGGTACATAGAGGGGACTCTTCTGTGCAAGGTGCGACATGTTCTTCATTAATGTGTGGTACTTTGATTTAACTCCTTTTATAGTCAAATATCCTCCTTTCTTTAGCCACACAATATTCACCCTTTTAAAAGTTGCCATTTTTTTGTTGCACCGTAATTTTCTTAGGTGGCTGATTTGTTTCCTTACATTAGTCATCCATCTCTACTTCCTTTTTTGTTGTTGGATATTGGCGGTTCCTAAAGCAATCTTTCCTCTCTCTTTTGGGGTTCCCAGCTTCTGTCATACTTCAATTACTTAGGTTGCACGTTTTTTTTCCCTAGTTTATTTCCACTTGAGTTATTGCTGTTGGATAGTTTTGGTTCGTTATATTGCCAGTAAAGTCGTTTGAAATTATACATATAATAGTGGTAATTATGGATTATTTGATTCGATGGTTGCATCGATGAGTTGTGGAGAAATTAATGTCCAATGATTTGATCATGGCTGTACAAAAGAAGAGAAAAAAGAACTCAGTAGATTCTGGTACCAGTCGCCACATGAGAAAAATGAATGATGAACAAGGGACAAATACTTTGCGGTATGTATGTTTGAAATCATAATGATCCATCTCCTATGAATTTATTGTTGGCCTTTTGAGTAAAAATCATTTGAATGTTTGTTTTGCTTCTTTCTTTATTAATGTTATTAGACTGTTTATGCAATTTAATTTAGAGCTAATATAACCACCTGCAAAGTAAGCATTAGCTGTCCCACACATGTATTTGTTGTTTTGCTGGTGCATGCATTTACAGTGGGCTTGATTAGTTTTCTATTTTTAGCCACCGTTGGGCCTGACTAGTCAACTATGCGTTTTTAGCTCTATAGCATATTGCCATCATGCAGATTCATAACTTTTGCATACTACATGATTATTTCAAAGTAAATTAAAGCACATGTTGCTCGAACAAATAGTCATATGTCATGTCTCAATGTAACTTTTATACAAGTGAACATATTATTTTACTTAAACGTGCAATTTAAAAAGGACACCAATTAATTTTGAAGCATATGACTTTAGATTAAGAAAATACACAGCAACCGACAGACTTGCATAAAAAATTTGACACAATGTGTCCCCTGGTTATGGATTTTTCATTCGAAAGGTAGAAAACAAAACCTTTTTTTAGTTGCAAAACACAAAACAATTGAATTTATATATATTATGATTTATATCTTTACATTTTGTGACTTGTAGCTTCAACCTGTTAGTGCATTTATGTCTTATTTCCAAAGGATTGTCTAGTGAATGTGGGATATAGAAAAGCAAAATAATGATTTAAAAATTAACTAATGTTTCCATTCATATAGAAAGTTAGTAGTTACAATCCTTAAATCAAGAGTATAGAAGCCACTGCTGGAAATCTCACTTACATTGGCATTCTAATGCCCTTTCCCCCCTTAAAAGAGGGAATCTGTGATAAGATAGTACTCCCAGATAGATAATTATCTAACTTATTTGATGTTTAATTCAAATTTACATCACATACTTATTAAAAGTTCAAAATTAGATAATAAAAGAAAAATCAAATAAGTGTTACTTAATCCTAGACCTGTCTCTAACTAATGAATGATGTCTGTATCCTATTAGATTTTAGGTAGATAAGCATAAGGATTTAATATATAACTAATACATATGTTGTTTGGCTCTCTCATTGAACTTGTTAAATCACAGTTGGAGCGTCCCTTCACAATCATATTCCACCTTGGAGTAAAGAAGCCTAGTGAGTGGTCGCACTGTTTTGGTGGAATAAAGAGGGAAAACAAAAATGTCACTCCTGATTCAGTGACATATAAAGGACTGATTGCTGACGCTAAAGGTTTCGGTTTTCGTTTAAAGAGAGTGTGGTACGAGAGACCTGGTGAATACTGCAACTTGCTCACAGAGATCAAGAGTGATGAGCGTCGAGGGAGGGGTTGATAGTGAGTGGGAGGGAGAATACGATGACGAGATGATGAAGATGTTGAGGGACGAATGGGCAGTGAAGACTGATGTGTATTCTGACGAGGATGGGCCTGAGCGGGACGTTTCAAGTCCCGATGAAGACTGACACTGCGTCTGTGGGGTGGAAGGGAAAATGATGGCACCTCCTCCATTGATGATTTCCAATCAAAGCCAGGCAATTTCGAATGTTTTGAGGCCACGGGAAATAGGAGGCAAATGAGGGATAAAAGGATTGGGCACTCTGGCAATGTCAACGGAGGGAAAACGTAGTTTATGGAAAATAGAAAGAAGGAAAAGGATGAGAGTGGGGAACTTGCTGATCAAAATGATGTTCGGTCGAGTTGCCAAAGGTGCGAAGGAGATGAACATCATGAGATCTCCTGCAAAGCTAAAAGGATGAAGGGGACCTTTCCTCTGTAAGTATTGAATATTTGCATTATTTACGTTGTGCAGTCCTTACATTCCAAAAAAATAAAATAAATTATGCAGCCATCGAAACTAATGTGGAACTTCAACGTGGGTCAGGTGGAGAGTGATACAGGCAGAGGAAGTGGCACTAGATGTGCTTCAAGCCCAGGAAGGGACCTCGCAGAAAGAGGCAAAGCAAGGGGTATGATTTCAACTTCAAGAAACAACAATGCTTCGAGGTCGGGTACGGACACAGCTTCTACTTTAGGAAAGGGCATGGCATCAAATTCAGGGAGAGGCATAGCTTCAAGTTCCCGAAGCAGAGTGACTTTGAGTTTTGGAAGGGGCGGAGGTTCATCCTCAGAAAAGGGCGCAACTTTGAGTTCAGGAAGGGTCAGGGCTTTGAGTTTATAGAGAGGTAGAGATTCATGCTCAAGAAGGGGGCACAACTGAAATGGGTGCAAGTTCAAGTCTAGGAAGGGGCACATAGCTTCAAGTTCACGAAACAGCGCAACTATGAGTACAGAAAGGGGCAGATTAGGAAAGGGACCAACTTCGAGTTAAAGAATGGACACAACTTTTAGTTTAGTAAGGGGTGGAACGAAAACGGGCATGAGCTCGACATCTGGTACAGACAAAGGTTCTTTAAATCCACGAAGCAGCGTGACTTTGAGTACAGGAAGGAGCAGAGGTTCAACCTCAGGAAGGGGGGCAACTGTGAGCTCAGGAAGGAGGACGACTTTGTTCCAGAAGGGGCATGGCTAAAATGGGCACGAGTTTAAGATCAGGGATGGAGAAGGGTTCAAGCTCGGCCAAGACTGAGTCTAAGACATCGAAATCATGATAAGGACAATACGGCAGGCACGAACGAGCCCTGAAGCAAGCGGAAGATCTAAGGTAATATGACATGTTTAGTAGGCATCCACGTTCTTCATTCTTTGGGGGTGACACCAATGACTTTCGGGGGAGACTCAACGTGTCAAGGTAAAATTCTATTTTCCTTAAATTTTCCTACATTTTTATTAGGGAGACTTACAACCAACAAGTGATCATGGGACGCGGATTCGATCGACCAATGTGCTGTCTCCAAGAAAGGGGCTGCTGACACGTGTCTCCAGGGTTTTTTTTTTTTTTTAAGTGACCATCTATTGGTGAACTTTCAAGGGTGGTGACCTCTTTTGTGGTGGGCTTGACCTAGGGGGATAAGTTTGTCATTCTGTGCATAGAAAGCTCAAGCTCCATGTGAATTAATCTCATTGAGCCCTACTTTTTCGGCATTTGTTATTGTACAAATCGTACGCATCTTGTTCTCTCTTGAATATCATCCAACTGTTGGTACATTCTTCATGACCTAGAAATTTAAAAGGGTCAAAATCAGGCCGGTTGAGTCACACTTCAAAAATAAATAGATGAAAAAGGAGAGAGACGAGTCAAGAACATATACTCATACATGTTCATGCCGATGACTAGACACTCAAAAGAGTTTAGACTCGTGCTTCAGTTTTTATTTTGGCACGCTTCTTTTTGTTTTTCTTTTTTTCTTTTTCGGGTTTCTCTGGTGCAGTTCTCGGACAATAAGATGTTCTTTGTATCACAACACTTAGTGGCACGTTTTCAAGTCCTTTTTTCTCTTAGAGACTGTCGTTGCGCTCGACTAAGCAAAAATTCAGTCTTTTTTGGCATAAAACGGAGTTCTTATTATATTTCATATAGGTTGTGCAGGACTCTCTGATTTGGGCAAAGGCATCAAACCCAATGACCATCGCTGCGCCGCCGACAGCATTGGGTTCTCTTTCGCATGTTGAAAAGCTTACTCTCTCTAAACTAGACCTACGACTCCTTGTACAGCTCCCGGTCTTCTCTGTTTGATATGTTCTCGCTCGGCAGGGTCCCTCTGCTCCAACTTGAGACTCGAGAAATTCGTCTGACTTTTATCCATTCGTGATTGTGGGTGTTCAGGAAACTTTAGAATATATCAGTGCCCGTGGCTGCGCTTCTCCAGGTAGATCAGCTGGGCTGTCAAACTCGAAGAACCCGAAGAGTTTGATGGATTAAATGATGCCGGGGGGCTTGACAAACTAGAGTTCCTGGAATTCTTGGGAGCCATGCAATGCCGAGTCATTGGAATGTTTGATCGATGTGTCTCTCACAAATATACCAGATTATTGCCGCGTCCAAATACGAGAGTGCGCGCGGAGAGTTTATCAAAGATTCGGGCAATTTCTTTCCAGTCTCTTTGAAGAACTAGATAGAGAAGATTCTTCGCGAAACATCACTCTTGGGATCCAAGTCATACAATGTGCGGACATTTTCTTCCCTCAAATTTGCGTTAATTTTTGCGTATTCTGGGTCCGTCCTATGAAACCATTTTCATATTGCTCATGAAATTAGGATTTGTTTTTGTACTCTTTCTTTCGATTTTGCGTTAGAATGTTAATGCGATATAGTTCGGAGTTAACCTTTCCACGTGCAGGTCAACTAACAAGAATTGTTTGTTTTTTACCCCATAACCTGCGAAGAGACACTAGGGGCCAAAACTCATAAAGCGAGCGTTAACTAATTTCAGAAATGCGTTCGATGATGAGCTACACTAGAGGGAGAGGGAACCCCTTGGTGGAACAATAATCCAATCTTAGGAGAGAATAAGCAAAAACAATCGGATTTGTAGTCTAGTGGGTTTGATTGTGTGTTTCTTTTTTATAGATATAATGACACTACTAACTTTCAAACCTTTTTCCAATATGTAACTTTGTTCTTGAATTTTTAATTGGTGCAATTAGGTCCTGAACTTTTAACAATCATTCAACGCCATCTCTAAATTTTCCATTGGTTCAATTAGCTCCTTATATTAATTTGAAGTTGAATATCATGCTTTCTTCAAAGAAAAGCTTACAAATTAGCAAAAGAGTACTTTCTCAATACGAATATTGTCTTGTTGTCTTCTCTAAACTTTCAATGCAGATCAAGTCAGATTGAGAATGAAGGGATGAAATTAAGTTCTCCGTACCTGTTACCAGCAAATAGGGTCCAAACGTATATATACTTGCAGGAAGATCAATATGCTCCAGATGAATAGGGATAAGACTGTCGGGACTGACCAAGTAACTGCAAATAGAGGCAGAGGAGGTGGAGCTAGAGGTTCTTCGAGCTCAGGGAAATGTCCAGCTAATGAAGGCAGAGGAAAGGGCATAGCTTCAAGTCTAGGAGAGGGCATAGCGACGAGTTCAGGAAGGGGTAGAGGTTTGAAATCCAGAAGTGGCACGGCCTTGAGTTCAGGAAGAGGCATGGCTTCAAATTAAGAGCGTGGCTTTCAGTACGGGGTGGAACGCACGTTCAAGTGCCCAAGACAGGACAGATGTGGATTCAGGAAGGGGTACGACTTTGAGTTCAGGATGAAATGGAGGCTCAAGTTCAGGAAAGGGTGCAACTTTCCGTCCAGGAAGGGGCACGGGTTTGAGTTCAAGAAGCGGCAGAGGTTCAACTTCACAAGATGGCATGGGGTTTTTGTCCAGGAATGGGCACAGCTCTAAGTTCAAGAAATGAAAAGGCTTTGAGTTCTGGAAGGGGACCTGCTTCAAGTTCAGGAGAGGACACGGATTTGAGTTCAGAGAGCGGAAGAGGTTTGAATTCACGAAGCAGCGCGGCTTTAAGTTCAGGAAGGAGTAGAGGTTCAAGTTCAAGAGGAGGAAGCTCGACTCATTTGTCACGGTAAAGTTCAAGTTTCCTCGAATGCTCTTCCATTTTTCTTGTAGAAGTCTCAAAATCAGCATGTGCATATGAAACTATGTTTGGGTAATTTCTGTTGCAGATGCGAGGCGGAAACACGTCACTATGAATTCAAGGTTGCAGCATGGTTAGAAGATTACAGACGAAAACATCCACAGGAGTTAAACTCAAGATTTGTAAAGGAGCAATTTTAGGATTAGTTTGAATGGGGTTTCTTGTTGATATTCTGCTTGTCATAGTTGTTAGGTGAATGAATACAGAAAATGCGAAGCTACTGCTCTGTTACTAATAAGGATCTCATGGGAAGCTTCCCTATCATTTCAGTGTGTAAAAAATGTTTTAATGCGAAATGTCTTCCCTGCAACGATGAGTAGTGTTTACAAATAGTAATTAAAGCTTCAAAGTTCTAGAAAATGTCATAACTGGAATAATTCTCAATAATTCCGTGCGATGTACGAGCTATTGACCTTGTGTGAGTTGATTGATGATCCCCATCATATGCATGAGAAAGAAAAAAATGAATAAAATATTGAAAGTTCCCAAATTGTTGCAAAATGTTCAATAAGATCTCTCTACATTTCTTCATATAATTAGATCCCTAATTTTATTTTATTTTTTTGTTTGAACTGGTCCTTCCGTGAAATATAGATACTGACGTGGCCGTTAATGTTGATGTGGCATCTTATGTGGCAATTATAATATAAGAATTTGCTTTCAAAATTTAAAAAGTAAAAATCTAGAAAAGAACGAAAATATGTAAAATAAAAGAGAAACATCAAACAGAAATTCAATTTGAAAAAACGCATGGGTCTCCATCTAAAAGTAGTTTTGAACCTGATTACATTCGTTTTTGCCTAAAGACGAACTAATTCTGCAATAGACCAAATTAATCCACGAAATTCGTGAGAAATACATTTTTCTCCTCCTAATTTTGCCTATAATTAGATGGTTGCATTCTTCGCTCGCCTCAATCCTCTCCTCTCGCTCGAGAAGCTTTCAAGAGAAGCTGGAGATTATGCTCTACGAATTTTTCAATAAGCTGTCTACCATGGTACTTACAGTTTTATGTGGCGTTACTCCTCATCAAGTTATGCCTTCGATTTATGTAAACTCATTCTTTCACTCAAAGAAATAGAAAGAAACTTTTTATAGAAACTCGATCCAGATTATCTCACCAGGAGAAACTAAAATATATGAGCAGAGATCATTGAAGTCTGGGAAGTAAAAACCACTTAATTACATACATTTTCCATCCCTTTAGTTTGGTGATGATAGAGATCTTTTTTTTTTATTGCTTATACTGAAAGTAGCGGGAGGACAGCCAGAAAGAAAGCCCATGTCTGAAACATGGGATCTTCTATGCTACATGGGCTTGAGCAGCTGCTCTAGCAGACAAGACCAATCTTGTTGGACTCCTAGTTAAGAACCCAAGTGCTTCAATTAGCCTGTTCACATGAATAGTTCTTCGGTCCAATGCACAACGTACGACGTGCAAAGGTTCCCATTTTTCCAACAGTCAACGCCCATGTTGCATCTTCTGTTTTCCCCCCTAAATTCGCAATACGAAATGAAAGCTATCCATGGTGCCCACTTGAAATACGTATGATAGACCATGTTGTTGACTCGTAGAGCACGACACACCGGTTCCAAAATGGCCAACTTTAAGAACGATGGCATGGTGCAATTAGAAGCCTCGCGACCCTCTCTCACCTTGCCACCCCCCCCTTCCAACACAATTGAATTTATATAGTGACATTTCTTTTGTGTGTTTAGATATAGTGGTATTTGGTCAATTACCACATGCTAAGTGAGGTTATCCATCCTACTCTCGATTTTATTGAAGATAGGTTATTAATTTCGAAATTGAAGGACTCGAAGGAAAACGCTTATGGAAATTACTTTCTTTTGATCTATTGTCCATACCCCAATATTATTCTCTTTCAACACATATATTCCAGTCACTATACTATCTTGAGCAAATGTCCTATGTCAGAATAACTATATTATTATTTCCCAAGACATCATAACATAATGCCTATCTTTCATTTAGTTGGTATTCCATAGTGTTTTTATTATTATTATTATATTACAGCCTATCGGTACTTTAGAAATACAGAGTTATCAAGTCTAAATTATTCATGCCCAAAATCAGCACAAATTAATGCCTCGAACTAGTTGGGTTTCTAAATTTGAACACAACCCACTTACTTATCTATCTAGTCACAACTAGTCCCATATTTTAGTGATCTTGTTTTTGACATGTCAAATTTAATATTCATAATATTTCAATTCGAAAGGTGCAGTATGCTTGAAGCGCGTAGAGAGATAAACTCCACAGTTTATTATCAAAGTTCAATACGATACTCAAACTTTGTTTCTTCCCCAGACCAAACCAGAAAAAAATTTCCCTTATTTTTCTGAGAAAGATTCTCGCATTGACATGGCCATTGTAATGTGCCCGTCAATATCAATAGAATTTTCAGCTCATTATTGGATGTGAGCTACATTGCAATTCACTGTCTATTTGGCTTAACTAATCGTGTGCATAAATAATATATTATTAATTTAACAAAACAATATCTTCAATTTATATCTTGCCATCTTAAAATTAAATCTACTAGACACAAAAAAAATGCTGAATTTGTGTGACTTTATGTACTGTAGTTAACTAGCATAATACAATAGAATATATGTCTAATTCCTTATTTTCCTTCTCTCTATCACTTTGATGTCCTTTGTGAACATATACCAAAAATAAGGTCAATAATGGCTCCCTATGAGGTTATTTAACTATAGAGTTGTCTATAGAACGTTATGTATGATTCTAAGAAGGTGGGACCTCGGTTCATTTCTAGAAATGCAACCTTGGACTTGCCGGGGTTGCACATATCTAATCAAGCCAAAAATAGAAAAAGATTGGAAATCCATCTAAATGGCAGCAGATGTGCTTTTATGTTCTTCCAAGGAGTCTAGAAAATTTGAAATTGTAGGAAAGTTTGGGGCACTTCATTTAAAGTAATCCCTAGCTTTCGTTAAGTGGTTAACACCAAAAACACCGGAACAAATGACACTATTATATGTATAATCATCTAGGTATATAATCCATTTTGGCGTGCGATCGGCTGGTGAACTTAAAATAAAATGGAAAATTATTGTTGAATTAGTTGGCACGTTGGAACATTGCGATTGGAAAATATCTTAAAGGATAGCGGACATTCATGATGGTGCAAGATAACGACGCCTTACAAAATTGTTCCTTCGTCAAACATCCATCCAGGTAAACCGACGAGCCCTATCTTCTGACATAGACATAGTACAACTAAATAACAACAATAATCATTTCTTGACTGGTTATTCCCATTCCACTAAACCAGCATATTACATTTGTGCGAATAATGGAAAATTATTGTTGAATTAGTTGGCACGTCGGAACATTCATGACGGTGCAAGGCAACGATGCCTTAGAAAATTGTTCCTTTGTCAAACATCCATCTAAGTAAACCGACGAGCTCTATCTTCTGACATAGACATGGTACAACTAAATAACGACAATAATCATTTCTTGACCGGTTGTCTATTCTTTTTGTTCCTGGAAATAAAAAAGAACAGAAATCTGTTTAGTAAATTTTTAGTTCAAAAATAATAATCAATTTTTTTTTTAGGAAATAGATTTAGAATAGAATTAAAATGTAGAAAAAAAGTGACTTCTTATTTCCGAGAACAATTTCAGAATAAAGCCTAACTTTTTATTTTTTTCTATTTTCTTTTCTTCTTCTCTCCTTGTCTCTTCTTCTTCGTCCACCACTGGCCAGGAATTGGCTACAAAGAAGGAAGAAAAAGAAGAGAAAAGGAAAAAAAAATGAGAGAAAAAAAGAAAAAAAATATAATAAAAGTATTAAAAAATTAAAAGAAACAAAAAAAAAAAAATTAAGAGCCCTACCAAATGCATTGAAAATAAAAATTTTAGTCAGTTACCAAACATTTTCAAAGCTCAGAAATTATTCCCTAAACAGAATAAAAAAGATCATTTTTGGGCAAAATTTGTTTTCGAGAACATAATGGTTATCAAACACATCATAATTTTCCATATGAGAAACAAAAAGATTCAAAGAACCATCTATAAGACTTAGAGAGAAACACAAAAAAATTGGTCAACTTTTGACATTATCATCGTCATCGTCGTCGTTAGCATTGGAGCCACTACTAGGTTACTTGTTCTACAATGTCTTATAAACTAGACTTTTATTTTATAATAAGATTTTTTTTTGTCAAAGTAGTTAACATTTTTAGAACATATTAATGTGAATAAATGATTCATTTCAAGATCACCTTTAAACTAAACTCTTATATTTACGCGTCTTACTACGCGATCCTTCCCCTACTCTCTTGATTTTTCTTTTTCCCAAATTTATATTTTTATTAGATACTGAAAACAATCTTTTATATTAAAATCATCCCATAAGGTGCAACATCAGCATTAAACGGCCACATCAACATCTCCGTTTATAATTTTAATAGAAGGGCCGACTTAAACGAAAAGTATACAGTTTTTACAAAAGACGGAAAAAAAAAAGAAAAAAGAAGATTATTACAAGAAACTTAAAAGACAAGCATTAAAGTCTCACATGTCAATAGCCAAATAAGATCCATCCTAAACTGTGTAGTGAAAATAGAAAGGTTGTACAATTCACTACAAGAATGACAGAAGGTGGGGGACTAATCTTTTAGAAAATATCATTTCTCAAATAGTTTTTCAAAATGCCGTGTAGTTTTGGCCTTCTGTAAGTTGATTGATTAGCCTTATCATATGCTCGAAAAAGAAAAAAAAAACATGTCAGGTGGAAAGAATTTCAAGAATTCATGCAAATTGTTCAATCACGTCCTTCCGCATTTATTTTTATATAATTGAGTCCCTATGCTGTATATTTGTTCTGCTCGAGTTGGCACTTGAGATGTTGATGTGGCATCTTATGTGGCAATTATTATATAATTTTAAAATTTAAAATTTAAAAATCTCGGAAAAGAAGTATAATCTGAATTTTTTATTTATTTATATAATCTGAAAGATAAAAGAAAAATCATGTTGGAGAAATGCTCGCGTTTGTTACCACATTCTGGATACCATTCGTTTTTGCTCATAAACTAATTCCTTCTGCAATAAAACCAAATTAGTTCACGAAATTCATGAGAAATGCATTTGTCTTCTTTTCAATTTGCCTAGACTTGAGACAATTTGCATTCTTTACTCAACCTCGGTCCTCTCCACTCGCTCCAGAAGCTTCTGGAGAAGTGGAAGATCGTCCTCTTCGATCTTCTTCAACAAGCTGTCCACGAACCCGTGCCTCTCCGAGTCCCTAAGCTTTGCGACTTTCACCACCTGACAGTCCATCACCGCCATCCTCTTTGATCTTTCTCCGACATACTACAGATGGAAGCAATGAAGGCCACCGACCTTCGCCTCATATTTGGGCGAGGGCAGGCCCTCCGCTGAAATTCGGAATGAGGGCCGGGGTCGTTGCTGTCTGACTGCACCATCCTTCCACTTCTCCTCTCGATTTTTCCATTTTTTTAGATTTAGAGTACTGTATTTTTCCCAGATTTTTATATTTTAACATTTGAAAACAATTTTTTATACACTATAATTGCCTCATAATGTGTAATGTCAGCATTTAATGGCCATGTCAGCATCTCAGTTTAAAGTTTTGATAGAATGGCCAATTCAAAAAAAAAAAGTATATGTTTAGGAACCTAGTTACACTCAAAAAAATTGCAAGATTGGATTGAAGGTTTTTCATTAGTTTTGGGATCAGATGGCTTTATTAAAGAAAAAAAAAAGATTTATTATTGGTGGTATTTATGGTCTCCCAACGAGTCTTTTAAAATTTCGGAACTTGTTAGATAAGTCTTGCACACCTTTACTGGTATCGACGTTGCCAATGCAGAACGTTAGGTGGGCAATAGACAAATAAATGTGACTTTTAAGCGAGCAGTGCAAGTTTTGTTAGGTATCGGCACCCACTTGCCTCGAAAACCTCCGCTCATTTTTTAAGCTAGGCCACACCGCACAAACCTCTTTTGTCTTCCCGGGATAGAGAGATCTGGAGCAAATAAGCTTCCTAGCTATGGCAAACTCGGAGGCTGGAACGAATAGTGACGCTGCACCAGCTATGACTTGCTAGATGCCAGAGTTTGCGTATTCAGGGACGAAGATGAACTCCGTGTTGGCAAAGTGATTGGTGGAAACATTCTACGTGCTATCAACAACTCCAGAATCTATATACTCATTTTCTCCGCAACGTATGCTTCTAGTAAATGGTGCCTTCATGAGCTTATGCACATGGTAGACAACGTCTCCAAGTTTGAGGGTCAAAAAAGTATCCTTCCTATTTTTCTTGACGGGGAACTTGAGGATGTTAAACTTAAAACTCCACAATATACCAATGCTTTCTTGGAACACATGAACAAGTTGTTGGAGAAATCTTCCTTATGTGTTTTGAAATTGACAAAACGTTTCCTAGTCTGAAGACTTCCAGACTCAACTATCAAAGTCTAAAGACCTCTAGACTGAGGCAGAAGTACAGCCCAAGTGCCATAACTTGACCGAGGACACTTAAGTGCCATAAATTTAAAATGACACTTTGAGTGCCAGTTTTGAAGTTAAATGGGACACTTAAGTGCCACTTCGGCAAAGATCTAGCCAAATGGCTTACGTGGCGACTTTCCGGCGAGTTTGGTCCAAAACGGCGTCCTTTTGCACACCGACGTGGCGGAGAAAATGCAAAAATGACGCCGTTTCGTATCTACGTGTAAATAATAATATAAAAATTAATTAAATTAAATTTAAAATATTCAAAAATTTTAAAAAATAAGAAAAATTAAGAAAATTTAAAAATTTAAAAAAAATTAAGAAAAATTAAAAAAATAATTAAAAGGGGGTCGAACGGGCGGCTCCCTCGCCGCCGCCGCCTCCCGCCGTCGTCGGGAAGGGCCGGCGACGGAGGGGGAGGGTCGGCCGGGTCGCCGGCCCCTCGGCCAACCGACGGCGAGGGCTGCGAGCCCTTGCCGGATCGGGCGAGGGCCGCGACCCTCCCCCGATCCGGGCGAGGGCTCGCGGGCCCGCCGCCGGTCGGCCGGCCTCGTCGACCCCTAGCCAGGGCTCTGGCTACCCCAGCCGACCCTCCCCCTCCGTCGCCGGCCCTTCCGGCGGCGACGGGAGGTGGCGAGGGCCCACGACCCTCGCCGATCCGGCGAGGGTCGCGGCCCACGCCTAGATCTAGGGCGAGGGTCGCGGCCCTCGCCCAGATTCAATGAGGGCTCGTGGGCCCTCGCCGCCGGGAAGGGTTGGCAACGGAGTGGGGAGGGTCGGCCGGGTTGCCGGGCCTTGGCCAGGCCGGCGAGCCCTCGCTCGCATCCGGGCGAGGGTCGCGGCCCTCGCCGCGATCCGGCAGGGCTCGCGCCCTCGCCGTCGGTTGGCCGGGGCCGGCGACCCCGGCCGACCCTCCCCACTCCGTCGCCGGCCCTTCCCGGTGACGGCGGGGAGGCGGCGGCGGCGAGGGAGCCGCTCCGTTCGACCTCCCCCTTTTTTTTTTAAATTTTTTAAATTTTTAAATTTTTATTATTTTTAAAATTTTAAAATTTTTATTATTTTTTAAAAATTTTGAATCTTTTAAATCTAATTTAATTAATTTATATATTATTATTTACACGTAGACACGAAACAGCGTCGTTTTTTAGTTTTCTCCACTACGTCAGCGTGCAAAACGACACCGTTTTGGACTAAACTCGCCGAAAAATTGCCACGTTAGCCATTTGGCCGGATTTTCGCCGGAGTGGCACTTAAGTATCCTATTTTACTCCGATATTAACACTTAAGTGTACCATTTTAAAGTTATGGCACTTAAGTGTCCCTCCGTGCCAAGTTATGGCACTTAAGTGTACCATTTTGAAGATCGCTAGATTCAAGATTTAGGGTGCGTTTGGGAACCACTTCCCAAAGCCCCTTTGAAGCCTGAAGATACTTGGCCAAATGCTGGCCCGTTTGGCAAAATTTTTTGAGCTCACATTCGCTAAATGCCAGCATCGTGAAGCCAAAAGCCCAAGCGAGGGGACCTGCCTTGGGCTTTCGGCTTTTTCGGCATGCCCACACGGGTACTGTTCATAATTTTTTTTTCCGAAATTGTCCTCATGAATTTTTTGCTTTTCCGGTTCTTGCCCTTGTGTCGCAACTGTTCATCTTCTCCGGGGGGGTTCGGTTTTGGCTGACTGCGACGGCCGGCAACTGCTAGAGGGACGCCGGCGATCGTCGAGGGGTGGCGCGACCGACGCCGGAGGTGGTGCAACCGACGCCGGAGGTGGCGCGACCAGGGCCGGGTCGCCGCAACCCATTTGGGGCGGCAGCGGCCTTCTTCCCGCGAGCGATCGCCGGAGACCGTCGCCCAGACGACCGACACCGGGCGGTGCGCGGCCGCCGCGACCCACGGCAAGGTCTAGGTCATCGCGACCCGGATCCGGGAGGGGCGGCGGTCGCGGGAGGACCTCCGCCGCCCCGATCGGGTCGCGCGACCTCAGGCCCCCAGATCTTGGGTCGCGGTGGCGTCATGCGACCTCCGCGACCTTGCCGCCCCGAGGGCGGCGGCGGGTCGCGTGACCCCGCCGCAACTCGATCCGGGTGGCGAGGTCCTCCTGCGACCTCTGCTGCGATCCGGCGTCGCGCGACGTCGCTGCCCCAGATCCGGCGTCGCCGGAGATCGCTGGAGGTCACCGAAGGTCGCCGGCAGCCACTGCCCTTTGGTCAATTTTTTTTATTTTTTCTTTTGATAATTTTTTTTTTACCACAAAGATCCTTTGTAAATGTAATTCCCCAAACGCTATTTTGCTTAAAATACTTTACAAAGAGCTTTCAAAGTACAATTTACCAAGCACGGTTGCATTTTGGAAAACACCTTTAACTCAAAGGTATTTGCATTTTCCTAAAGACTTTCCCCAAAAGTGGTTCCCAAACGCACCCTTAAAGACTGCCCTCGTTGACAGTTTCTAGATCGATGAAGAAGTTTTATCCAAATATGAGGATATCCTTAAGGATTTGATTTGATTGGTTGAAGATTATCTCACGGTTGGAGAAAGCATACAAAGATCCATTATTCGTATGGCAAGTAAATCGAGTAAGACAGATCTGTTGATTGGCGAAGTATAATTGAAATGTTCTACTTATGGAAACCTAGATCCTGATTGTATGGGCTAACATGATTGGTGGGCTATTTTCATATTCCTTAAATAACGCGAGATCTCCCTAATTGATTCTGTCCAACGGGTAGATTGGAAGAACTCCTTTGGAAGGTGCCAACGGTTATGTAGACATGGAGGAGTATAAAAGGAAGATGCTCTAGATATTCGAATGTGTGCGAGATAGAAAAATTCCAAAGTCAGAAGCTCCTTACTCTTTGCTAATTAAATTGAGCAAGCATCTGTACTCAAAAGAGAGAATTTTGTGAGACCTCGAGGAAGTGTAGTAGAGTCTCTACACTGTGGAACCGATGAGTGAGATTGTAACATCTCTTTTGATTGATAGTGAAATCCAGCCAGTGGGCTGTCAGCGCGGGAGAGTGGACGTAGGCTTGGCCTAAGCTGAACCACTATAAACTTCGTGTTTAAATTCTCTTTCCTTATCTCTTTACTCATTTCGGTTAAGAATATAATAATTTTTCTTATACCTATTCACCCCCCTCTAGGTATTCATACTAGCACTTTCACAAGTTTCCCACGAAGTTGAGACGTGGAGAAAGGCTCTTGCAGAGGTCAATGAAATCAAGGGATGGAACAGGCAAATGGGCCAAAGGTAGTGCTCTATTAAGACGCCTACTTGTTTCCTCTTTTCCTATTTTAGGTGATACGAGGTTGCTCTTAGGGGTGTGTAAAAGAATATGGAATTGCTTGAATAGCCTAGAGCCGGACCAGACCGAATTGGAATCAACAGTTCTCATGGGAGTTGGTTTGGTTCTCGATTCCAATTTAGTGGAACCAATGAATACCGGTCTATTTCCTAGTTCTAGGCATGAAAATGCCTGCCTACCCAATCGAATCGGACTTATATATATATTTAAAAGAAAAAAAAATCAATTTCAATTAATTAATTATTTTATAGTTTTTCGACCAAATATATATGTACATATATGTATATTTATACTTATTGGACATTATTGATTAATTGTGTCCCTTGGATATATAATAGGATTAATCCCCTACTTTTTTTTTTCATTCTATTTTCAACCAAAACAAAATAAACAAATGTAGAGGAAAGAAAGAATCAATTTGAGATGTCCATAAGAGCCAATGACTTGTTTTAAGAGTATAATTATGTCTCTCTTTAGCCATTTCCATGATTAAATTAGGTTAACGTTGAAAAAAGATGAATTAATCAATCAATATTGTAACTTCTATATAGGTTAGGACTTTAACATGGAGTCTAATTCTCCATATGTTTCCAGTGTCAAGAAACCTTAAGAGGACCACATCATAACCTTCGAAGAAATTAAGTTTTTAGCTAATGAGTATTATCTATTTGTTTTTCCTTATAGTTTTCAATCATTAATCAAATTCAATGGCTCGCAATTTAACCCGAATATATGGCCGAACAAGCTTTGTGGGGGATTGGGAACCAATTTCATAGACCCACCCCGAAACTGGACTGAACCAGTGGTCTAGTTCCCAGGCGGATCTACGAAATCAATGGGTGGGTCTTGGTTCCAATTTTTCGGAACCGGTCTTTAGTGGGCAGTTCCTAGTTCCACCCACATGGACCATGCTCACCCCTAATCACTATGTCAAATTATTCTTCTTCTTTTTTTAAATGAAAAATATCAGAAACTAGCTCTACTTGCTGCCCTCATTCAACTTACATCTTTCCTGAATTTCTCACCTGGATGTCAATAACCTCATTTGCCCTGCATCCTCACTTATCAAAATATACAATTTCCATCTTCATTCAAATATTTTAAACCTAAAAAATCTATTTACCCTTCTAATAAGAATATCAGTTTCCATTTTCCATTACAAAGAACGCCAATTACACAAGGAAACTAAGATTCGGTGAAGAAAAATTGTATCTAAATATTTAACAGAGTCCAGAGCAAACTACACTATTCAATGTTGCATTTTTCTACATTATCTCAGTTCATGATTCTCCTACTAGGAATGCCGAAATATTTTCTAGGCTTAGCTATAAATACCATTTTTTTTATGCACGATATAGTAGCCACTTGTTAGCTTTGGCCATTATGCAAGCCAAGGCCATAGTCTTCATACACTTTATAATTACATATGAAAAACTCACCAAGTGAACTCTACTTAATTAGCCTATACTGAGTATTCAATGTACTTAGATTTTGTTTATGATGTACTTCAATCTGTTCAAATTAAAATTTTGACAATCCCATGGGTGATGCATGGGTGTGAAATTAATTTGGTCAACTAATGAAAGTGCTTTTGTACATGGCAACCAAGCAGTGATTGTCAAATTGGTTGTTAAAAAAAGGTTTTGGAGAAGCTGGAGATAAAACAAAAACCAGTGACCAAACATTTAGTTGGACTTAATGACTAGGTAAAATGCTTGGCAAATTTCTTAGATGTCAATCATTGTGATGTGCAGCTTATTGGAATTTATGGAATGGGTGGCATTGGTAAAACAACCATTGTGAAGGTTGTCTTCAATCAACTATCTTCCCACTTTGGAAAGTGTTGTAGCTTCCTTGAGGATGTTTGAGAAAGGATGTTAACCAAAGACGGAATAGTTCAGTTGCAAAAAAAGTTACTTTATGACATTGTTGATTCTGAATATGCAGAAAAGGTCAAGGATCATGAACAAGGAATGTGGAGGATTGGAGAAATACTCCGCACTAGGAAGGTCTTTTTGGTTCTGGATGATATTGATAATAAAGAGCACATTAAGAAACTAATAGGAAATAAGTCATTACATTCAGGATCTAGGATAATCATTACAATAAGAAACACAACTATTTTGCAAGTTCAGGAATTTAAAGATAAAATTATACCTTATGAGAACCTTAAGATGAATGATGCTCTTGCACTTCAGCTTTTTGTCGACACGCCTTTGGGAGAGACTTTCCTTCAAATGATTTTCAAGGGCTTTCAAGTTAAATTGTCTCAAGTACAGGAGGGCTTCCTTTGGCTATCGAAGTGATGGGTTCATTACTTAATCAGAGAAACAAAGCATTTTGGAAAGAGATGTTGGTTAGGCTAAGGAATGAACCTAAGGAAGAGATCCAAAAGAAGTTGAGATTAGCTATGATAACCTAGACAAATATCAACAACAATTTTTTTCTCGATATAGCATGCTTCTTTTTCAATGAGAAAAAGAACGATGCAATTTACATGTGAGCTAGTTGTCAATTTTATCCCAAAAGAGGAATCGATGTCCTTACCAATAGGTGCTTGATAAAGATACTGGACAACGATATGTTCTGGATGCATGATCAACTAATAGACTTGGGAAGGCAAATCGTTCGTCAAGAAAGTCCAAGCAACCTTGGAAATCGAAGTAGGTTATGGATTGCAAATGAGGCACTCCAAGTCATAAGAACCAAAGAGGTAAGTGAGAAACGCCCCCTATGTAAGTTGACAAACTTATTCACATCATTGAAAATTTCGCTTGCAGAGAAAGGACGACGTTCAAGTGCTTGAGATAAATGGATTGGATAACTCCGTAGAGATCACAAATGAAGTGTTTGAAAGGTTACAAAATCTAAGGTTCCTCAACTTAGGCAATGGAACTTTGCTAGGAACTTTGCAAAGTGTCATTCAAAGTTGAGATGGATTTCTTGGTGTTCTCCTTGTTAGGATTTTAGGGCAGACAATATGTATTTGGATTATCTTCTGTTTTAAAACTTGATAGGAATCACTTCGTGGATAATTCGAAAGCATGGGACTTAATCAAGGTAAATTACATGATTTAATTCTAGTTTAATGGTCCCATTGTTACTATGCATTGGTTTTTACACTTGACGTGTTATCCATTTTTCAGAGGGCATTGAATTTGAAAGTTCTATCTCTTATTCCGTGTCGTGACATAACGACAATTCCAAACATCTCTAAATGCTTGGGTTTAGAGAGGTTGACTCTTGCACATTGCAACAATCTAAAGAGAATTGTAACCTTCATGGGTGATCTACGGTCGTTGATTAAGTTAGAGATTGTGGATTGCACGAGCCTTACAAATTTGCCTGAAGAAGTGGGGGACACTAGTGAAGCTTAAGGACTTATCATTGCATGGATGTTCTAGGTTGAGAGAGCTTCCAGGCTCATTCAGCCTCATTGGTAGAGTTAGACTTATCAGACACAAGGACGAGAATTTTCCAACTTCATTGGAAAGTTAAAATCATTATGCACATTGCGTTTATCAAAAAAAAAAAAAACATCTTCTTTGGTACCTCATATTTGGCAATTACCAAAAAGATTCTTGATTTTCTTTATTGCAAGGAAAGGCATGGTCCCATATAGAGTGCCAAAGCTAAGCCTAGCTACACTGATCGACAATGGTGGTTGCTAAATAAGCAACGTCTATGTCTCATTAAGAAATAGTCAGATAACAATGTTTATCATTGTGTGGAGAATGAAATTGCCGTGACAAAAAAAAAATACTTTGGAAGAAACTTTAAGTGTTGTATGAGAGGAGACCGGCAAATAACAAGCTTAATGGTATCAAGAAGCTTGTTGCTCTGAAATAGGGCACTCCAATGATGGATCTCTTGAATGAGTTGCAAAGCTTGATAAATGATAAGCTACAAACATTGAGTGCCGGACACCTGGAGTGCCAAAACTTGGCACGGAGGGATACTTAAATGCCAAAAGTTAGGAAAGTGACATTTAAGTACTAAAATCGGAGTAAAATGGACCACTTAAGTGTCAATCCGACCAAAATGTTGATGTGGCGATTTTTTGGTGAGGTAAGTGCAAAACAACGTCGTTTTGTGCTCGATATGGCTAGAAAATGCAAAAATAACGTCATTTTTGTCTATGACGTGGTAAAAATTAATATAAAATTTAATAAATTAAATTTAAAACTAAATTTATTTAAAACATTTAAAAATCAAATACAAATATTTTTCTTTTTTAAAAAGGTGGGGAGGCGCAAGATTGAGGGCCGAGCCACGCGCCGCCACCTCCCCGTCGTTGTCGAGAAGGGCAGGGCGATGGAGGGGGAGGGTTGGCTAGGGTCGCTGGCCCTCAACCGACCGATGGCAAGGGCTCACGGGCCTTTGCCGCCTCCCCATTGCCGCTGATAAGGGCCGACAAAGGAGGGGAGAGGGTTGGTCGGGGTCGTCAGCCTCGGCCGACCAGCAACGAGGGCTCACGGGCCTTTGCCGCCTCCCCGCCGCGCCAGAAGGGCCGACGACGAGGGGGAGGGTCGGCTGGGGTCGGCGGCCCCCAATCAACCGACAACGAGGGCCTACGAGCACCAAAACAACATCGTTTTTGCATTGTCTAGTCACGTCAACATCCAAAACAACGCCGTTTTGCACTTATTTCATCGGAAAATCGCCACATCAGCATTTTGACCGGATTGGCACTTAAGTGATCCATTTTGTTTCAATTTTGACACTTAAGTGTCACTTTCCTAACTTTTGGCACTTAAATGTCACTTTCCTAACTTTTGGCACTTAAGTGTCTCTCCGTGCCAAGTTTTGGCACTTGGAGTGTACTTTTCTTGTTCTTCCTTAGTTTGCTTCCAAATAGTTATGGGACACTGATGATAGCTCTCATCTTATCATCACTAATGGAAAAGCAAAGTTGGATGTGGCGAAATCTAGCTTGCTTGAGTATGAGGCATGGGAGAAAAGAGTCTGACTTATCTAAACCACAACTTGTTTTCTTAGAGCATGGAGGAAGAAGTAAATCTCGACACTCCTACAACCGTGATAGATCCAAGGGAAGATCCGAATCAAGAAAAGGCATTGATCTTTATAATTTTAGTAAGCTAGGTCAATGAAAAAAATCAATCGATCCTCCAAAAGAAGAAAGTAAAAGTAGATGCCAAGCAAGCATGAATGCCGCGGTAAGTTCCCAAGAACGCTTACTACATATTATTAGATAAAAAAAAGAAAAAGAATTGGCTTGGCGGTTCAACAAGCTGAATAGACATGTCCATAATGTCCGAGGATTGAGCCTACATGTGACTTTTGAACCATCAATGCCTAGTCCATTTAACAGATGATATCAGTTCAGGTTGCCTAGGAAAAAGAAAAAAAGAAAAAAAACCTCTTTGGGCCCAATCCACTAACCCTGAATAGTATCCTCTCCATGTCATGAAATTTAGGTCTTCATCTTTAATATCTATTTTCGCTGGGAGGACTAAGCTTTGACAATTCTGAGAAACCAAACCACTAGCCACCATGGAGCCCCATCTTAGTCGAATTAAATATGCTCGGTCAAATGACAAAATCCAGTACATATACATATGCAATAAATGTCACTTTCTCCAATTAAAAAAAAAACACATTCCTTTTTACCCAGGAAAAAATAAAATAAAAAGCTAGCCCAAGAATCCGTGGGAACATTACAGTTAAAAAGCTAGTTGACATTGGTGTTGCGGAGAATGTAGCTCCCCGGTGTAGTCAACGAAAGAATGCCTACGCGTTGGCCGGCGAGGCGCCATCATGGAAATTTCAGCTACGACCACTACATTTTTAAGTTTATAAATAGTCCATTGCTTGCATGATTGAGTGTGACCCATGTCGATACCAGTTCAATTACGTCGGTCCAGAGAAGCCAATCCGTTTTGTGTTTTTGACCTCTTCAACAGAGGAGGTAAGATAGAGTGACGGAGTGGAAATGAGACTAATGTGAATAGCAATAAAAACATTGCAAATACGTGCAAAAGGAAGAACATGCTTGAAGCGCATAGAGAGATAAACTCCACACTTTATAATCAAAGTTCAATGAGGTGTCCAAACTTTGTTTCTACCCTAGGCCAGACCGGAAAAAGATTTCTCTTATTTTTCTGGGAAAGATTCCCGCACTGACATGACAATTGTAGTGTGCCCAACAATATCGAGGGGATTTTTAGCTCATTATTGGGTGTGAAGTGGATTGCATCTCACAATCCATATGGCTGAATTAATTATGTGCATAAATAATTTATTCTTAATCTAATAATAACAAAATCTTCAATTGATATCCTGTCATCTTAAAAATTAAATCTACTACACACAAAAAAATGTCGAGTTTGTGTGACTTTATGTACTCTAGTTAATTGGGATAATACAATATAATATATGTCTAATTTCTCATGTTCCTTCCCTTTGTCACCTTGATGTCCTTTGCCAAACATAAGATCAGCAATGGCTGCCTATGAGGTTATTTAACTCTAGAGTTGTCTATAGGACGTGAGATGCAATTCTAAGATGGTGGGACCTCGATTCATTTCTAGGAAATGCAACCTTGGACTCGTGGGATTGTACATTTCTAACCAAAAAAGACAAAAAAAAAATTAAAAATTTATCTTAGTGGCAACATATTTGCCCATTATGTTCTTCCAAGGAGCCTAAAAATATGAATTTGTTGAAAAGTTTGGGGCTCTTCGTTTAAAAGTAATCTTCGGTCTTCGGTCTTCGGTCAGTGGTTAACACCAAAACATGTGAACAAATAATACTAACATATATATATTGTACATATATAGTCCACTTGATGTGCGACCCATTAACTTAAAAACAAAAATTGTTGCCGAATGAGTTGGCATGTTATCAATCAAAAAGAAAAAGTTGGTATGTCAAACCATTACGATCAGAAAAGATTCTAAAGAAGATAGAGGACATTCATGACGGTTCAAGACAACAACGCCTTAAATAATCATTCCTCAGGTAAAACATCCATCACCTAGTACAATAATTTCTATTCTACTAAAGTAACATATAATAATACTCCCCTCTCTCTCCATATTTGATTTTGGAGGTGGACTTTAATCTTCCGGTGTTCAAACCAAAAGACTTAGAGAGCAACACAAAAAATTGGTCTTCTTTTTACGTTGTTGTCGTTACTATTTTTATCAGCTTTGGCGCTGCTACTAAGTTACTTGTTCTAAAATTGTCTTATAAGCTAAACTTTTATGTTATAATTAAGAAGTGTTAAAATAGTAAACTTTTTCAGATTTTACATTAATATAACTAGATGATTGCTCTTATATTTACATGCCTGACTGCACTATCCTTCCTCCTTTACTCCTCTTGATTTTTTTCCCAAATATATATTTTTGTCAGATATTGAAAACAACTTTTTCTGTTGTAATTGTCCCGTGAGGTGGGACGTTAGCATTACCACGTCAACATCTCCATTTATAATTTTAATAGAAGTGCCAATTATACATGAAGTATGCAGTTCTGAAATTGAATGACTTGATGGAACACACTTTTATAAATCACTTTCTCTTGATCTAACTCCAAAGAGGCAATATTGTGCTATTGTAAGACAGAATAAGTCACGATACTAACTTGAGCAATATTGTGTGTTGGAATAACTATATACTATTTTTCTAGATATCATAATGTAGCATATCTTTTATTTAGTTGGTATTCAATAGTGGTAAAAAAAGTACAATGCTAGTGATTTTAAATTTCATGTACTCAAAGATAAGAACAAAAGAGAATTGTAAATTTCTGCGTTTTATCACAATTGATCATCTAATGTAACAAGATGTCACAATATGAATTACGATCGGTTATAGATATGCATCATCAAGGAAGATTAAAAAAAAAATCTCCTAATTATTTCTAACGTCTTCTTAAACTCAAGGTAACATAGAATAAGTCAACTAGAATTTTGATAAAAGATCTAAAATGTGTCTAGGTGAATGTGATTTAATCATAAAAGATTTTTTCATAGTTATTCGTTGAACAATGAATTGAAAGAAATATTAATTGCACATATATTAGTTGCACAATGAATTGGTATTCATGCAACACTTGCATGAATACCAAAATATTACTATAAATACAACTCCCGATCGAAAGACGCCACTCTAATAATTAATTGGAACTTTGGAAGGACAACAATAATAAGAATAACAAGGAAAAGTTCCATCTCTAGCAAGCAAAGCACGAACTATCTCTTTTTTCTCTATTGACTTCAATCGTTGAACTTTCTTTCTATTCGACCTCTCCACAAAACCAATTTGGATAACTCTATCATGACCGAAATGGGGTAATCGATTTGAGACATTAAGCCTTATGGCATCTACTTAGGTAAGTGTAAATTGGAAAATGCTGAAAATGTTCATGACGCATTCATTTTTAAGGTAGTTAGTATTAAACATGCTCAAATAAACTCCTTTATACTGGCCGAAAAAAAAAATTACACTTCTTCAAATTTTTTTTGTAAACATGTGAAGAAATAAATTAACCCGATGGAAATTAGTTGGCACTTGAAGAGTCCGGACACAACATAAAAGAATACATAAAAAGTTAATGGAGTGTAAGAAATCTCAAATTGGTAACCCTATATCATAATCCGTAAAAATGTGCATTAAAAATCACAAAAAATCTCAAACTCTTATACCCGTAACAAATTAAAATTTCATTAGTTTACATTAAATTTTACTATCAAATTGTTGAATTAAATGATACGTGATAGTCGATGGTATATTGGTATACTAGTTTATAGTTTTATCATTCGTTCCAGCTTTGTGGTTTTTTATAATTAAACGAAGACTAATAAAAGATAAATTTATCACAAATGTACTTATTTGAGATTTTTAGTAATCACAAAATTAGATTGAGATAAAAATTGTCAGGTGTGTACAAATTTGAGATTTTTTATGGTAAAAATTAATTTAAATTAAAATTTTCATATTTGTATCAGTTTGAGTTTTTTTTTTCTTAATATTGTCTAAAGATTAGTTAGATCATGAGAAACGTTGTATAAGTCATATCTTTGTCTCTCACCCACGACCTTAACTATCAAGCTCATCGACTCATAGCATCAACTCTTAATTTTTAATATGGGTCAAATCTTTATATTAAGCTTGCAATTAAGAATAAGGAAGTTCTTTGTTTTTGGTTTTACTTTGTTTATCAAAAAATGTTGCAATGATTGCATGAAACTTGATGAAACCGATTCCATGGACCTTCTTGGGATGTGGACTGAAATGATGGGTAGATTCTCGGATGGATCTATGAAACTAACGAGTAATTTCTAATTCCAATTTTTTGGAACATATTCGATTCTCAAGTGGATTCATAAAATCACCCTTCCGAACTATGCTCACTCCTATCGAAAACTATACATAAAGTAAATGTTATTTCTTATATCTAAATAAAACTGACAGGATTTACAAAAAAAAAAAAAAACAAAATGAAACTAACCGAGACATTCATTTGAAGCATACTAAAATTTTAATTTTAAATAAAAAAGGGGAAAGGAATCCACTAAGTTCAGGGTTGCCAAAATTCCCAAACTATAAGCAGAATTTCTTCATATCATAATCCGTATTACGAGAACAAATACGTGCATTAAAGATTATTTTAGATGGAGAGACGGACCTTTTTTTCGAAAAAGAAAAAAAAACAAAAGAAAAGAAAAGAAAGGACGAAGGGTTTTAAGCAGAATCTGTCTCTCTCCGTCTCTCTCTGTCTCTCTCTCTCTTTCGCCCACCACTTCGCTCGGCAATAGAATCCAGATCTGGCTGTTGAGCGACGGCGGACTGCCGCGTCCACCCCTCCGTCGTCCCGGCGGCTGTGCCTTGGCCGACAGAGATGCTAGTCCACACATCTGGAGACGCAAAGCAGCGGTCAGCCACGGACGGCCTCTCCTCCGCAGATCTGAGCTCCAACCTCCACGCCCACCCCTCGGACGTCGGCGTGAGTAACAAACCGCCGCCGTCTTTGCTAGCGACGATCTGAGCGCTCAGATCTGTGAACGGCTCGTCACTTGCGATGACAGCTCGGTCGTCTTCTTCTCGTCCACAGATCTGAAGCGTTCCGTCTTGGACACGGAGGGGCGGCTCGGCCTGGACACGCAGCGGCGTCAGTCTAGACGCGGCGCGGACAACTCCGCGGGCTGTGACGCCGGAAGTAGGCTCCGAGGTTGGGCTCAAAGGTGGCCGCAGGTATTTTGGCCCAATTCTTTTCTAAATAATTCAACATCCAAAAAGAAATTTTGTATATATATATAAATGTAATTTGTAACCGGCTTTTTAGGTGCTAAAATATAGGCGCTTTTTTACTTTGAAGTGTATTTCTGAAAGAAAAAACGTTTAGAAGCAAATTTTTATGCTAGGCCACGCCACATTAACTTCTTTTCTCTACAGGGAGAGAGATCCGGAAGTAATCAGCTTCCTAGGTATGGCGAACTCGGAGGCTGGATCGAGTAGTGATGCTGCACGAGCATCAGGGGGAGAGTACCAAGTGTTCCTGAATTTCAGAGGACCGGACACTCGTTATGGATTCACGGACTTCCTCTATTACGGCTTGGTAGATGCGGGAGTCTGCGTATTTAGGGATGAAGAAGAACTCCGGGTCGGTGAAGTGATTGGTGGGAACCTTCTACGTGCTATCAACAACTCTAAGATATACATACCCATCTTCTCTCAGACTTATGCATCCAGCAAATGGTGCCTTCGAGAGCTTGCGCACATAGTAGAAAATGTGTCTAAGTCAGAAAGTCAGAAAAGTATCTTTCCCATTTTTCTCGATGTGGAACCTGAGGACATTAAGCTTAAGACTCCACGATATAGCGATGCTTTACTGGAACATGAGAAGAAGTTTCCCGTAGAAGTCAAGGTGTGGAGAAAGGCTCTTGCAGAGGTAGATGAAATCAAGGGATGGAATGTAAAAAAGGATGAAAGGTAACTTACTCTTTTAAGACTCTTACCTATTTCTTCTTTTCTTTTTGTTGTATGGAATATGGTGTTTCCTGTCGAATGATTTCTTTTATTCTTTTTGTAACGGGAAGTATTGAAAACTACCTCCAATGCCGCTCTCATTTAACTTTACATCCTCTGCTTTGTCTATGATTACCCAAGGAAACTAAGATTTGGTGAAGCAAAATCATGTCTCAATATTCAATAGAAGTGAGAGCAAACTACAATCTTCAATGTACAGCGCTGCATTTCTCTTCATGATTCTCCCGTTACAAGTGCTGAAAGTTTTTCTAGGCTTAGCTATAAATGTCGAATTTTTGTTGATGCACAGTATAGTGTCCACCACTTGGTTACTTTGGCTACTGCGTAAGGTATACTATAGTCTTCAGACCTTTCTATCACCTACATATGAAAAACATATTGAGTGAATCGTGCTAAATTAGCCCATACTAATTATTCGGTGTACTTGGATCCCGTCGTTGATGTGCTTCAATTTATTGAAGTTGAAGTTTTGACTATCCGAAGTGTGATGTGTGGCTAGATCTAATCACCTAATGAAAGCGCTTTTGTATATGGCAGCCAAGCAACGATTGTCAAATTGGTTGTTAAAAGGGTTTTGGAGAAACTGAAGCTGAAACAAAGATTAGTGCCTGAACATTTAGTCGGACTTGATGATCGGGTAAAGCACTTGACAGAGTTATTAGATGTCAACCATCGCGATGTGCGGCTCATTGGAATTTATGGAATGGGTGGCATTGGTAAAACAACCGTTGCCAAAGTCATCTTCAATGAACTACTTTCCCACTTTGGAAAGTGTTCTAGTTTTCTTGAGAATGTTCGAGAAAAGATGTCGACCGAGGATGGCATAGTCCAATTGCAGAAAAAACTGCTGTCTGACATTGCTGATTCTGGATCTGCAGAAGGAGTCCAGGAAAGTGAACAAGGAATGAGGAGGATTGGAGAAGTACTCAGCACTAAGAAGGTCCTTGTGGTTCTAGACGATGCTGATAATAAAGACCATATTAAGAGACTAATAGGAAACAATTCATTACATTCAGGATCTAGAATAATTATTACAACGAGAAACCATACTATTTTGCAAGGTTGGGAATTTAAAGATGAAATTATACCGTATGAGATGCTTGAGATGGATGATGCTTCTACACTTGAGCTTTTTTGTCGGCATGCCTTCGGAAAAACCTTTCCTTTGGATGATTATCATGCGCTTTCTAGTGAGATTGTCTCAAGAATGGGAGGGCTTCCTTTGGCTGTTGAAGTGATAGGTTCGTTACTTAATAAGAAAGACAAAGCATTTTGGGAAGAGACTATGATCAAGTTAAGGAATGTACCTGAGGAAGAGATTCTGGAGAAGTTGAGGATTAGCTATGATGGCCTAAATGAACATCAGCAACAAATTTTTCTCGATATAGCGTGCTTCTTTTTCAATGAGAAGAAGAACGATGCAATTTACATGTGGGCCGATTGTGAATTTTATCCGGTAAGAGGAATTGATGTCCTTACCAGTAGGTGCTTGATAAAGATATTAGACAATGATAAGTTTTGGATGCACGATCAACTCATAGACATGGGAAGGCGAATTGTCCATCAAGAAAGTCCGAATGACCCTGGCAAGCGAAGCAGGCTGTGGATTCCAAAAGAAGCCCTTAAAATAATGAGAACCAAAGAGGTAAGTAAGAAACATCTGATTTTCAAATAGACATTGTATATTCGAAGATAAAGGATTCCTGCTTGATTTAGGATGTTTATCATTTTTTTCCTATCCATTCAAGATTGTAAACCATAGTGGTTGGGAGTTGACTAACTTATTCACGCCATTGGAAAATTTCGCTTGCAGAGGAAGAACGAAGTTGAAGCACTTGAGATAGAAGGATCTCTTGATATTTATGCAGAAAAAATACATATCTCAAATGAAGAGTTTGAAAAGTTTCCAAACCTAAGATTCATCAAGTTAAATTTGGCAACTTTTGCTGGGGACTTTGCAAAGTGTCATTCAAAGTTGAAATGGATTTCTTTGCAGGGTCCTTGCTTTGATCTCGGGGTAGAGAATATGTATTTCAATGATCTTGTTGTTTGCAAACTTGACTTCATTTGCTTCAAAGATGATCCAAAATCATTGGACTTCATCAAGGTAAATCAAATGTTTTGATTCTAGTCTAATGGTCCCAGTGTTATTATGCATTGGTTCTTACACTTGACATGCCATCCTTTATACAGGGGGCATCGAAGTTGAAAGTTCTGTCTCTCAGGTCGTGTGGTGGCATAACGACAATCCCGAACTTCTCTGAGTGGTTGGAATTAGAGAGGTTGACTCTTGCATTCTGCAATAATTTAAGGAGAATTGAAAGTTCCATTGGAAAACTACAAAAGTTAATTAAGTTAGAGATTGAAGGGTGCCATGGTCTTACTAATTTGCCTGAAGAAGTGGGGGCACTAGGTAAGCTTGAGTGCTTCTCATTGCAAAGATGTTCTAGGTTGAGAGAGCTCCCAGGCTCACTTGGGAATTTAACCTCATTGAAAGAGTTGGACTTATCGAAAATGAGCATAAGTGAACTTCCCAACTCGCTTGGGAATTTAACCTCATTGAAAAAGTTGGACTTATCGAAAACGAGCATAAGGAAACTTCCCAACTCGCTTGGGAATTTAACCTCATTGAAAGAGTTGGACTTATCGTATACAAGAATAAGGGAACTTCCCAACTCGTTTGGGAATTTAACCTCATTGAAAGAGTTGGACTTAACGGATACAAGCATAATGAAACTTCCCAACTCACTTGGGAATTTAAACTTATTGGAAGAGCTGGACTTATCAGATACGAGAATAAGGAAAAGCATTATGCATCGTCCGTTTCGCAGAACATATAGACGTTTTGGATAAGTGTGCTTGGCATTTATCTAGAGGCATCAATATGTTGATAAATCTTGAAGAGCTAGATCTCTTTGGGAATAAAGGAATGAAAGGTGAAATTCCTTATGGAATGAAGGATTGTCATCTTTAAAAATCCTAAATTTAAAATCCACTGGTATTTGCCGAATTTTGGGGAAAATCGACATGCTTTGTCACCTCCAAATGGTCAACTTATTGGATTGTCATGAGATTCAAGAGTTGCCAAAATTTCTCCTAAGTTTGACTTGTCTACGTATTCAATCTAAATCATTGCTCTCGGTCCCCGATTTGTTGTATCTTACTAGGTTGGATGAATTGCTACTAAGTAATTCGAACGATTATGGACAGGGAAAACCAATCACAAGATGCAATTTATGTTGGATTGAGGGGTTATCTCAACTGAAAATGTTAACGTTAAGTCTGCTTGGCGTCCTTGGACCTTTAGAGTTGGCTTGTCTTCCTCATCTAGGATTCCTTATTTTGACAGGCCTAGACTTAAATACCCTCATGCAGCTTCCGTCCTCCATCAGCAGTTGGAAGTCTTTGAGGACTCTATCGATCATTCATTGTGAAGTGGAAGACATTTTACTCGAGGGACTTCCACAACTGGAAAACTTACATGTCAGTTCTCGTATACGGAGATTATTCATTCCTTCGAAATTACTGAAGCTACGACAAGTGAGTGTCTCATGGTGTCCAGAGCTAGTTGAGATACGAGTTGTGGATCTTTCGGAATCATTGAAATCCTTGCACGTTGATCAATGCAATTCTTTGACAAGAATAAGTGGCTTGTTATACTTAAAGAACCTGGAGAGTTTGCATATCCATGACTGCCGTATACTAACTAATGTTGAGGGCCTTGACGAGCTAGAGTTTTTGGAAACTTGGAGGTCAAAATGTGCACGTCATTGGAAAGGTTGATTGATGCATCTTGCACAAAAATACCAGATAATTGCTTTATGTATATAAGTAGATGTGGAGACCATATCATAGATTTGGCGGTTCAATTTTAAAGCAGCCCCTGAAGCTTTATAAAGAATACATTCTTCAGGTACGGCATCTTCTTCGTCAATGTGTGGGACTTTTGCATGCTTCCTTTTTAGGCCAAGTATCCTCCTTTCTTTAGCGACATGATATCCGCCTTTTCAAAGTTGCCATTTTTTTGTTGCATGCTAATGTCTTAGGTGGTTGATTTGTTTCCTTACATTAGTCACTCATCTCCTTCCTTTTTGGGTGTTGGATAGTATTAGTTCTTTAGTATTGCTAGAAAACTAATATAATCACTCTAAATATTAAATTAATCAAAATTGCTTTCATAGATAACATGCTAGACAATAGATCATAAATTATCGATTTCAAAAACATTATATGATTCCTTTGCAACTATTTCTTTTTTAAGTTTTGCAATAGGCATAATTAATGCACAAATATAATATCGTGCATGTAATAAAGGTAATTATGGACTATTTAATTCGATTATCTCATTAATGCGCTATGGAGAAATTACTGTCCAATTCTTAGCTGTACAAAAGAAAATTAAAAAAAGAAAAAAAAAAAGAACTCATTAGATTCTACCAAGTGTTGCCACATGGGAAAGCGAATGAAGGCAGATAATTTGTGGCATATACGTTGATATTATGATAATTAATCTCTTGTAAATTCGTTGTTTCCCTCTCAAGTAAGCATAATTGTAATGTTTGCTTTGCCTTGTTCTCTGTTATTCCTGTTGGACTTATTTATGCGATTTGATATAGGGCTAATCCATTTACTTGCAGATTAATCAAAAACTGTGTTACACATTTATTTGTTGTTTTGCCGGTGCATGCACATACAGTGGACTTGACTAGCTTTCCATTTTTGGCCACCAATAAGCACATAAGCATATATATATATTTTAATGTTTTATGTCTTTACATTTTTGTGATTTGTAGATTCAACTTTTTTATATCTAGATTATTTATTTTATCTAGAGTAAAAATTTCTACTCTGTTAAATGCATTTATGTCTTGTTTCCAAAGGATTGTCTAGTAAATGTGGGATATAGAAAAACAAAATATTGATTCGAAAATTAACTAATGTATCCATTCATATAGAAAGTGAGTAGTTACAATCTTCAAATAAAGAGCGGAGAAGCAACTACCAGAAAGTTTTATTTACACTGGCGTTGTAATACTACTTCAATCATAAGTAATGATCGAAGGGTAGTTAATTTGGGGTATATATGTTTGATATTATAATGATCCACCTCGTATGAATTTGTTGTGTTGGCCTCTTGAGTAAAAGATACTTAGAATGTTTGTTTTGCCTCTTTCTTTAATAATTTTGTTGGAATGTTTATGCAATTTAATTCTGAGCTGATCTATTCACTTGCAGTTTAAGCGATAACTGTGAGTCACATTTATGTACTACTTTGCCAGTGCATGCATATATAGTGGGCTCGACTCGCTTTGCATTTTCGGCGACCAGTGGGCTTGAGTAGCTATCAATGCATTTTTAGCATCACTGCAAATCGCGAACACGCAGGATTGTCATCTTTTTATAGTACATGATTATTTCAAACTAAAAATCGAAGCACATATTACTTGAACAGATAGTCATATATCATATCAGGATGTAACTTTTATATGAGCAAGTAAATTATTTCACTAAAAAATGCAACTTATGGACGAAAAGAGACACTAATCGATTTTGAAGCATATTATTTTACATTAGGATAGAATACAACAACATACAGACTTTCTTAGACTGATTTAAAATAATGTTTCCCGTGGTTAGGGAATTTACATACGAATATGAAAAGTAGAACCACCGGGGGTTCGCCCAAGTAGCCACCCTTCCAACTTGGAAGGGGAATGTGAGGGGTTCAAATCCCCACTTTCACGGGGGATTAGGATGGAGACGATTTCATTTCAGGAGTGTGTTTTGTTTTGACTCCCACGCCCTGTAAGGAAGTAGGGCAAAAGTCTAAGAGTGAGTGTTAGAGTAGGATTAAAGTAGGACCGACAAAAAAAAAAAAAAAAAAACTTTCTTTTTAGTTCCAAGATGCAAAAAAAATTGAATTTATATCAGTATTATAATTGAAATAAATATCTAACTATTAAAAGATAGCAACACGTGAAGTACATAAAATTATTACAAAAGAGTAGATTATTGTTGTTAAAGTGAACATAAGATGAAGCATTAAGTTCACTAAAATAATGGAATTAAAGTTAGAAACAGAACATGAGACATATCGCCAAAAAAATTTGACAAAAGCCATAAAAGTCCCCATTCAACTCCCCCAATTTGCTGAAAAGCTCAATTTCCTCGAATTGAACCCTAGTTTGCCATCACAATCCCCAATTTCCACTCAACGACATCAAAGTCTAGAGTAGAGATTAGCTATCTCGAGATTTTGCAGCAGAAACGACACAGAGCACTCATGGTAGGTGTACAGTTGAAGTCAACAGTCTTCATTTTTTTTAAAACAAAAACCAGAAGAAGAAGGCAAAAAACAGTCTAAAAGTAGATATTTCATTGTGATCTCTCCAAGAATGTTGCCGTTGTCTTCTTTATAATTTATCTGTGTTTGCTAATGCTGCTAGAGAGACTATATTGATGCATGTGGATGGGACTATAAGCAGTGGTTTTGTTTGAGTTTCAGTTTTTACTGGCTTTTTTGGTTCATCATGAAATATAGTCATGTCAGCTTTAAGAGTGCAAGTGCCAAACAGGGTAAAAGGCAGAGAGATGATGATCACGCAAGCTACACCAACACCCCAACAAAGAACTCGACTTGTGGCCAAGGGAGTGGCATTCCCCAGCATGTTACAAGAAGACAAGCAGCAAAAATACAACCACTGGTTGAAGAAGCAGTAGGCCCATCCAGAAAAAGGAAAAAGAATGACAGCAAGCAAGTCAATCCTATAAGAAGAAGTGCCAGGCGGAGGGACAACTGATATCGTCCTTATGAATCACTTAGGATGCTTGACTGGATTGTGGGATCAATGGAGTGGTGTGGCTTTTTTTGTTCTTTTTTTTTCACCGCGGGGGGGATTCTAGGTTCAGTGAACTAGAATGGTTGGATTGATATATTTTTGATGTATTATTGCTTGCAAATGTGCAGCTTTTAGCCACTAACATGACTATCTTTGTGATCCCTCTCTTATTGCAATGAAATATGTTTTGTGCTTCCTCTGCCTCATTGCTGAACACAACGTTGCTCGCTTGGCCTTATCCTCATAGTTATACCATATTTGATGATGTAAGACTATTGTCTAGAGAACACATGCTGCTGCAAGCACAGTAATTTGGGCAAAGTACTCTCATTTTTAACACAGTCCAATCTCCATTATAGCGGTTTTAACTGAGGCTCAATCTGGTATGACATGGAGAAACCTGTAAGTAAACATGCATGCAAGTCTAGCAACTATGTGGAAAATGCTCAATGAATTTTATTTATGCGAAACATGTCCACGATTAAAATATGTATTACAACTGTTCATACCTATCCAACCACAAAACAATGTCTACTAACGTAGTCTATGGCAGACTCAGCACATCCTTCCCTTTAGCCTTCTGACACATGTGAACTGAAATAACTGGGAACACTCAGCACAACCAATATTGTCTTCAATCTGGAATTACCTTTCTTTAACTTTCTTGTATCACGTGTTTCAGTTGTGCGTTGATAGCTATGATTACAACTTCCATCGAACCGCCATCATCCTGATGATGGGTTGACACTGTTTCTTCTTCAACATTGCACCCTAAAGACTTTAGAAACACTCCTTGGCCATTGACTGATTTTGCCGTCAACCCAACAAGAAAACCAAAACCTCCTCCACATTTATATCTTGGGCAGGGAGAATGAATAGGTAGGCCAGTAGGATGAATGAAGAAGCCAATGACGTCTCTGTGTCAAATGCTTAAGCATTGCCATTGCTAGTGCGTGATCCTTTTTTTTCGAAGGTCTATTTACTTCAAGAATTGGGAAATGTCTTTCTCGTACGTAAACAGACATCCAAGTGCTCAGCAATTTTAGTAGTTACTAACATCGGATGGCTACCGTTGCAAGACTGATATCAGCTGTGTCTGTGGTTGCAAGGCAATCATACAACGGACTTGCAGTTGCAAATTTGCCCTGAAATTAGTTTTGAAGATATGCAGCTAAAACCGACAATAGAGTCGAGCACACAAGCTTAACCAAACTCTCTGTAGCTTGCAAAATCAAGTTGTCATGGGCACTATGCTCGAACACGACTGGCACAGCCCAATTTCTAGTCCCAGCAATGTATAGAAACTGCTGAATTCCCTCAAGAATTTGCTTTATGAAGACTAACTCACAGAATCATGCTTACACAAGAACTAGTTAATGAACAAATGCATCAAATTTTACATGCATTGGGCCAGGAAGAAGCTAGAACGAGGAGACTGTACATCTTCCTGGTGGACCAGTTGCAATCTCCTCATAGCCATCCAGCCTATTGCAATAATCATAGGATTTCACTGGAACTTAAAAGGGATCAATCATAAGCAACAACTCTACAGAATTAGAGACACATGGATTGGATCCATACCAAGGTTTGATCATTGTTTTGTGTCATAATATGGGTAAGTGACCTCACCTGCAAATGTAAGGAAGGAAAAGTTGATGCCTCTCGAAGAGGAGTAATTGATGAGTCATAAGAGAATGAGCGATTGAAGAGAGATTCCGTGATTGTCATATGACCGAAAAGAAAAGATAGAGGATGGATGAAAGGTGAGATCAAAGACATCCAACCCAAAAATATGAAGGTCGAACGAAGAAGCAAATGGCATCTCTGCATCAAATTCTTAAGCGCTGCCGCTGCTGGTGTGTGATCCTTCCTAATTGGCCTTTTTTCAATGGTCTATTTACTCCAAGAATGGAAAATCGTCTTCCTCATATGTAAACAGACATGCAAGTGCTCAGCAACTTTGATGTTTACTAGCGACGGATGGCTACCATTGCAAGACTAAGTTGGACTATGTTAGCGTTTGCCAGACAATCGCACACCAGACTTACAGTTGGAAATTACTACAGAAGATATACAGCTAAAACCGATAGTAGAGTTGAGCAGGAAGGCTTAATTAAACTCTGTATAACTTGCAAAATCAAGTGATCCCATGTTCTATGCTCGAACATGACTCCCACAGCTCCATTTCAAGCTTAACCTTCGGTTGCACTTGCACTGCCTTTGAGTACTCTTTCTGGGATTCCGATCCTTTCTGCCTTCGATGAGTACTTCTAAGTTACGGCGCCAAATAGAATGTCACCAATGTTGCAGAATTAGATAAATCCCAAGGCCCCGCATTGCGCATTACGGAGAGGGTGACGAGGTTTGGTGAACACTAGGTGTTTGTGACTACTCCTAGGTGAAGTATGGAGGTATCAGCCAACTACAGAGCATGGGAAGGCAAGATTCTTGATTTTCTAAATTGCAAGGAAATGCATGGTCCATACAGAGTGCCAAGGCTAAGCCTGACCACACTGATCGACAATGATGGTTGCTAAATAGGCAACGTGTAGGTCTCATTAGGAAATAGTTGGATGACAATGTTTATCACCGTGTGGAGAATGAAATTGCCGCGAGAAAAAAGAAAAGAAAAAACACTTTGGAAGAAACTTTTAAGGGTTGTATGAGAGGAAACTGGCAAAAACAAGCTTAACATCTCAAGAAGTTTGTTGCTATGAAATATCAAGAGGGCACTCCAATGGCGGATCTCTTGAATGAGTTGCAAAGCTTGATAAATGATGAGCTACAAGCATCGTTCTTCCTTAGTTTGCTTCCAAATAGTTATGGGATGCTCATTACAACTCTCATCTTATCATCACTAATGAAAAAGCAAAGTTGGATGTGGCGAAATCTAGCTTGCTTGAGTATGAGGCATGGGAGAAAAGTGTCCAACTTATCTAAACCACAACTTGTCTTAAAGCATGGACGAAGAAGTAAATCTCAACACTCCTACAACCATGATAGATCCAAGGGAAGATCTGAATCAAGAAAAGACATTGATCATTATAATTGTGGTAAGCTGGGTCAATGAAGATTATCAATCCATCATTCAAAAGAAGAAAGTAAAGGTAGATGCCAAGCAAAGAATGACAATGCTGTGGTAAGTTTCCAAGAACGCTTACTAAAAATTATTAGATCAAAAAGAATTGGCTTGGCAATTCGACTGGTTGAATAGACATGTCCATAATGTCCGAGGATTGAGCCTGCACGTGACTTTCAAACTATCAATGCTTAGTCCATTTAATAGGTGAAATCAGTTCAGGTTGCCCCAAGAAAAATAAGAAAGAAAAAAACCTCTTTGGACCCAATCTACTAACCCTGAAGAATATCTTCTCTGTGTCATGAAATTTAGGTCCTCATCTTTAATATCCGTTTTCGCTAGGAGGACTGAGCTTTGACAATTCTGAGAAACCGGACCACTAGCCACCATGGAGCCCCATCTTAGCCGAATTGAGATAACAAGATCCCGTACACATACATATGCAATAAATGTCACTTTCTCCAATTAGAAAAAAAAAAAAAAAAACATTCTTTTTTCCCCAGTAAAACATAAATTAAAAAGCTAGCCCAAGAACCCGTGGGAATATTACAGTAAAAGAGTTGATTAACATTGGTGTTGCAGAGAATGTACCTCCCCACTGTAGTCAACGAAAGAATCCCTACGCGTGCGCTGGCGAGGCGCCATCATGGAAATTTCAGCTACAACCACTACATTTTTAAGTATTGGTAGATTAGGTTTATAATAAAGGGTAAAATAGCTCCCCACTGTAGTCAACGAAAGAATCCCTACGCGTGGGCCGGCCAGGCGCCATCATGGAAATTTCAGCTACAACCACTACATTTTTAAGTATTGGTAGATTAGGTTTATAATAAAGGGTATAATTGTAAACCTAATCTATAAACCTAATCTACCAATATTAAGTTTATAAATAGTCCATTGCTTGCGTGATTGAGTGTGACCCATGTCGATACCAGTTCAATTACGTCGGCCCAAAGTAACCAATCCGTTGTGTTTTTGACCTCTTCAACAGAGGAGGTAAGATAGAGTGACGGAGTGGAAATGGAGTGGAAATGAGATTAATGTGAATAGCAATCCACAGCACGTGCAAAAACTTGCAAATACGTGCAAAAGGCAGAACATGTTTGAAGCGCATAGATAGATAAACTCCACGCTTTATAATCAATGTCAATGAGGCGTCCAAACTTTGTTTCTACCCTAGACCAGACTAGGAAAATATTTGTCTTACTTTTCTGAGAAAGATTCCCACACTGACATGACAATTGCAGTGTGCCCATCAATATAGAGGCGATTTTCAGCTCATTAGTGGGTGTGAATTGGATTGCATCTCGCAATCTATGTGGCTGAATTAATTATGTGCATAAATAATTTATTATTAATCTAACAATAACAAAATCTTCAATTGATATCCTGCCATCATAAAAATTAAATCTACAACAAACAAAAAAATGCCAAGTTTGTGTGACTTCATGTACTCTAGTTAATTGGGATAATACACTACAATATATGTCTGATTTATCATGTTCCTTCCTTCTGTCACCTTGATGTCCTTTGCCAAACATAAGGTCAACAATGGCTGCCCATGAGGTTATTTAACTCTAGAGTCATCTATAGGACGTCATATATGTTTCTAAGATGGTGGGACATCGATTCATTTCAGGAAATGCAACCCTGGACCTGTGGGGGTTGCACATATCTAATCAAGCCAAAAAAGAAAAAATTTAAAATTTATCTAAATGGTAGCAGATTTGCCTTTATGGTCTTCCAAGGCGCCTAAAAATTTTAATTTAAAAATAATCATCGGCCTTCATCAAGTGGTTAACACCAAAAAACATGGGAACAAACAATACTAACATATATGTAATCTTACATATATAGTCCATTTTAATGTACGGCGTGTGAACTTAAAATAAAATGAAAAATTATTGTTGAATGAGTTGGCATATTATCGACCAAGAAAAAAAGTCATGATACCAACTTAAGCAATATTATATATCGGAATAACTATATCCTATTTATCGAGATATCATAATGCAACGATATCTTTTATTCGATCGGTATTCAATAGCGGTTTTCAACTATGTTATATGTGCTTTGAAACATCGATTTTCAGGAAGTACGATGCTAATGATTCTAAATTTTGTATACTTAAAGATAAGAACAAAAGAGAATTGTAAATTTCCATGTCCATCACAATTGATCATCTAATGTGACAGGACATCACAATATTAATTATAATTAATTATAGATATGCACGATTTAGGAATATATAAAGAATCTCCTTATTCCTAACATCTCTTTAAACTCATGGCAACGGAGAAGAAGTCAACTAGAATTTTAATAAAAGATCTAAAACGCGTCTAGGTGAATGTGACTTATATATAAAATATTTTCTCTTGGTTATCCGTTTAACAGTAAATTTAAAAAATATTAATTACACATATATTAATGTCTTATAAAATGATGCAACGCTTGTACGAATGCAGAAAATATTACTATAAATACAACTCCTGATCAAAAGACACCACTCTACCAATTAATTGGAAGGACAATAATAATAATAATAATAATAATAATAATAATAATAATAATAATAATAATAATAATAATAATAATAATAATAATAATAATAATAATAATAACTGTCATCATAATATTAATTACAATCAATTATAGATATGCACGATTTAGAAATATATAAAGAATCTCCTAATTATTCCTAACATCTCTTTAAACTCATGGCAATGGAGAAGAAGTCAACTAGAATTTTAATAAAAGATCTAAAACGCGTCTAGGTGAATGTGACTTATATATAAAATATTTTCTCATGGTTATCCGTTTAACAGTAAATTTAAAAAATATTAATTACACATATATTAATGTCTTATAAAATGATGCAACACTTGTACGAATGCACAAAATATTACTATAAATACAACTCCTGATCAAAAGACACCACTCTACCAATTAATTGGAAGGATAATAATAAAAAAGAAGAAGAAAGAAAGAAAAGAAAAGTTTCATCTCTAGTAACCAAAGCACGACCTATCTCTTTTTTCCCTATCGATTTCAATTGTTGACTTTCTTTTTATTCACCCTGTCCAGAAAACCAATTTGGATAACTCTATCATGACGGAAAATGGGTAATCGATTTGAGACATTAATCCTCGTGATTGTCGCATTTACATAGGTAAGTGTAAATCGGAAAATGCTGAAAATGTTCAAAACGCATTCATTTTTATAGGTAGTTGGTATTAAACATGCTCAAATAAACTCCTTTATTCCGCCCCAAAAAAAAAAAAAATACAATTCTTCACATTTTTCTAAACATGTAAAGAAATAAATTAACCTAATGGAAATTAGTTGGTACTCGAAGAGTCCGGACACAGCATAAAAGAACACACATAAAGGTAAAGGAGTATAAGAAATCCCAAATTGGTAACCCTATATCATAATCCGTAAAATGTGCATTAAATATTATGGTTAATATCACAAAAAATTATAAATTGTTACACTTGTGACAAATTAAAATTTCATCAATTTAAGTTAACCATTTTATAGTTTTATCCCCTGTCTTGATTTGTGGCTTTCACGGTATTAATTTAATTTAATAAAGACTAACGAAAGATAAATATATCACAAATGTACCTATTGGAGTTTTGGTGATCAACAAATTAGATTGAGGTAAAAATTGCCATGTGTGTACCAATTTGAGGTTTTTAGTAATTAAAAAATTAATTTAGATTAAATTTGTCACGTTTGCATTAGTTTGAGTTTTTCGATGATATTATCCAAAGATTATTTAGATTGTGAGAAACGTCATATAAATTGTCTTTCTATCTCTCACTTGCAACCTTGACTATTAAGCTCAACACCCATCGACTCAAGGTATCAATTCTCAATTTTTAATATGAGTCGGATCTTTTTACTAATCTTGCAATTATTAAGAATAGGGAAGTTCTTTGTTTTTAGTTTCACTCTATTTATTGGAAAATGTTGCATTGAGTGTGTGAAGCTTGATGGAACCGATTCTTTGGACCTACTCAAAATCTGGATTAGACTGGTGATTCGATTCTGGGTGGATTTGTAGAACCAATGGCCAATCCTTGATTCCAATTTTTGGAACTAGTTCTTTTTTCGGTGGATCCCATCTAATTCATACTCACCCCTAGCAAGAACTATACATAAAGTAAATGTTATTTCTTATATCTAAATGAAACAAACGGGATTTACAAAAAAATAAAAATGAAACTAACAAATGAGACATTTATTTGAACCATACTAAAATTTAAATTTTAAATAGAAAAGGAAAGGAATCCACTAAACTCAGGGTTGCCAAAATTCCCAAACTCTAGGCAGACTTTCTCCTTATCATAATCCGCATTACGAGAACAAATAAGTGCATTAAAGATAATTTTAGATGGAGAGACAGACTTTTTTTTTTTCCAAAAAATTAAAAAAAAAAAAGAAAAGAAAGGACGAAGGGTTTTAAAAAATGACAGGCGAAATTTATTTCAAATAAAAAAATGAAGAATATGATCTCTCTCTCTCTCTCTCTCTCTTTTCTTTTCGCCCACCACTTCGCCCGGCAATAGAATCCAGATCTGGCTGTTGAGCGACGGCGGACTGCCGAGTCCACCCCTCCATCGTCCCGGCGGCTGTGCCTTGGCCGATAGAGCTGCTAGTCCACAGACCTAGAGAAGCAAAGCGGTGGTCAGCCACGGACGGCCTCTCCTCCGCAGATCTGAGCTCCAACCTCAACGCCCACCCCTCGGACGTCGGCGTGAGTAACAAGCCGCCGCCGTCTTTGCTAGTGACGATCTGAGCGCTCAGATCTGTGAACGGCTTGTCACTTGCGATGACAGCTCTTTCCTCTTCTTCTCGTCCACAGATCTGAGCATTCCGTCTTGGACACGGGGGGGCGGCTCGGCCTGGGCACGCAGCGGTGTCAGCCTAGACGCGGCGCGGACAACTCCGCCGGCGGTGACGCCGGAAGTAGGCTCCGAGGTGGGCAATAGACAAATAAATTCTACTACTTTTGAGTGAGCCGACCAAGTTTTTTTTCTTTTTTTTCTTTCAGATTTCTATTTTTTTAAATTTGAAAACAAGTTTTTATACATTATAATTGGCCCATAAATTTTTTTTCCTAAATAATATACTCTTTTTTTTCGTTCCAACCAAAAAAGGTTACAGGCATGATTGAAGAGTTATCGGCGGTTTAGTGGTCGGATGCTTTAATTAAGGGGAAAAGAAAAAGGGATTTTGTTTTATTGGTGACCTTCATGGTCTCCCGATGAGTCTTTTTTAAATTTCGAAACTTGTTAAAAAAGTCTCACGTGCCTTCATTGGTGTCTACTTTTTTTGTCACCTGCCTCAAAAGCCTCTACTCATTTCTTAAGCTAGGCCACGCCACACCAACTTCTTTTCTCTACAGGGGAGAGAGATCCGGAAGTAATCAGCTTCCTAGCCATGGCGAACTCAGAGGCTGGATCAAGTAGCAACGCGGCTCGAGCATTAGGGGGTGAGTACCAAGTGTTCCTGAATTTCAGAGGATCCGACACTCGTTATGGATTCACGGACTTCCTCTACCACGGATTGGTAGATGCGGGAGTCCGCGTGTTTAGGGATGAAGAAGAACTCCGTGTTGGTGAAGTGATTGGTGGGAACCTTCTACATGCTATCAACAACTCTAAGATCTACATACCCATTTTCTCTCAGACTTATGCATCCAGCAAATGGTGCCTCCGTGAGCTTGCACACATAGTGGAAAATGTGTCTGAGTCAAGAAGTCAGAAAAGTATCCTTCCCATTTTTCTCGATATGGAACCTGAGGACATTAAGCTTAAGACTCCACGATATAGCAATGCTTTACTAGAACATGAGAAGAATTTTCCTGTAGAAGTCAAGGCGTGGAGAAAGGCTCTTGCAGAGGTAGATGAAATTAAGGGATGGAACTTGAAAAAGAATCAGAGGTAATTACTCTTTTAAGACCCTTACCTACTTCTTCTTTTCCTTTTGTTTTATGGAATACGGTGTTTCCTGTCCAATGATTTCTTTTATTCTTTTTGTAACGGAAAGTACTGAAAACTACCTCCAATGCTGCTCTCATTCAACTTTATATCCTCTGCTTTGTATATGATTACACAAGGAAAGTAAGATTGTTGAAGCAAAATCATGTCTCAATATTCAATAGAAGCAAGAGCAAACTACAATCTTCAATGTACAACGCTGCTTTTGTCTTCACGATTCTCCCGTCACAAGTGCTGAGAGTTTTTTTGGGCTTAGCTATACATGTCGAATTTTTGTTGATGCACGATATAGTAGCCACCACTTGGTACCTTTGGCTACTGTGTAAGCTAATACGTCTTCAGATATTTCTATGACTACATATGAAAAACATATCAAGTGAATTATGCTAAATTAGCCCATACTAGTTATTTGGTGTACTTAGATCTCGTCTGTGATGTGCTTCAATTTATTCAAGTTAAAGTTCTGACAATCCGAAGTGTGCTGCGTGGGTAGATCTAGTCAACTAATGAAAGCGCTTTTGTACATGGCAGCCAACCAATGATTATCAAATTGGTTGTTAAAAAGATTTTGGAGAAATTGGAGCTAAAACAAAAATCAGTGACTGAACATTTAGTTGGACTTGATGATCGGGTAAAGCACTTGATAGAGTTATTAGATGTCAACCATCGTGATGTGCGGCTCATCGGAATTTATGGAATGGGTGGCATTGGTAAAACAACTATTGCCAAAGTCGTCTTCAATGAACTGTCTTCCCATTTTGGAAAGTGTTGTAGTTTTCTTGAGAACGTTCGAGAAAGCATGTCAACCAAGGATGGCATAGTCCAATTGCAGAAAAAATTACTGCTTGAAGTTGTTGATTCCGAATTTGCTGAAGGAGTCAAGGATAGTGAACAAGGAATGAGGAGGATTGGAGAAACATTCAGTGCTAGGAAGGTCCTTATGGTTCTTGATGATGTTGATAATAAGGAGCACATTAAGAAACTAATAGGAAATAAGTCATTAAATTCAGGATCTAGGATAATTATTACAACGAGAAACATGACTATTATGCAAATTCAGGGATTTAAAGGTGAAATTATACCGTATGAGATGCTTAAGATGGATAATGCTCTTGCACTTCAGCTTTTTTGTCGGCATGCCTTGGGCAAAGATTTTCCTTTGGATGATTACCTGGAGCTTTCAAGAGAAATTGTCTCAAGTACAGGTGGTCTACCTTTGGCTATTCAAGTGATAGGTTCATTACTTAATCAAAAAAACAAAGCATTTTGGAAAGAGACATTGGTCAGGCTAAGGAATGTACCTGAGGAAGAGATTCTAAAGAGGTTAAGGATTAGCTATGATGACCTAGACGAATATCAACAACAAATTTTTCTCGATATAGCATGCTTCTTTTTCAATGAGGAAAAGACCGATGCGATTTACATGTGGACCAATTGTCAATTTTATCCCGAAAGAGGAATTGATGTTCTTACCAGCAAGTGCTTGATAAAGATATTAGACAATGATAAATTTTGGATGCATGATCAACTCATAGACATGGGAAGGCAAATTGTTCGTCAAGAAAGCCCAAGTGACCTTGGAAAGCGGAGCAGATTGTGGATTGCAAAAGAGGCCCTTGAAATAATCAAATCTGAAGAGGTAAGTAAGAAACATCTGATTTTCACATAGAAGTTGTATATTCTAAGATAAAGGATTCTTATTGGGTTTAGGATGTTTATCATTTTTTCCCTGCCCATTCAAGTTGTAAAACTTAGTGGTTGGAAGTTGACAATCTTCTCTACACCATTACAAAATTTCTCTTGCAGAGGAAGGACAAGGCTCAAGCACTTGAGATAAATGGATGTAATGGCTCCATAGAGATCACAAATGAAGAGTTTGAAAGGTTACAAAACCTAAGATTTCTCAAGTTAGGCAATGGAACCTTTGTTGGGAACTTTGCAAAGTGTCATTCAAAGTTGAGATGGATTTCTTGGGAGACTCCTAGGGATTTCAAGGTGGACAATATGTATTTGGATCATCTTGTTGTTTTCAAACTTGGCATGAACTTGTTCACAGATGATTCAAAAGCATGGGACTTGATCAAGGTAAATCACATTATTTAATTCTAGTCTAATGGTCCTAGTGTTACTATGCATTGGTTCTTACCCTTGACATGCCGTCCATTTTTACAGAGGGCACATAATTTGAAAGTTCTATCTCTTACCATGTGTGATGGCATAACGACAATCCCAAACTTCTCTAACTGCTTGGGTTTAGAAAGGTTGACTCTTGCACATTGCAATAATCTCAAGAAAATTGAAAGTTTCATCAGAGATCTACAATCATTAACTAAGTTAGAGATTAATCGATGCAAGGGCCTTATAGATTTGCCTGAAGAAGTAGGGGCACTTGTGAAACTTAAGCACTTCTCATTGCAAGGATGTTCAGGGTTAAGAGAGCTTCCAGGCTCACTTGGGAATCTAACCTCAATGATAGAGTTAGACTTATCGAATACGAGGATAAGGGAACTTCCCAACTCCCTTGGAAAGTTAAAATCATTACGCGTCTTGCGTTTCGCTATATTTGGTCATCGGGAGAATCATGTTTGGCAATTACCTAGTGGTATCAGCACTTTGGTAAATCTTGAAGAGTTGGATCTCTCAAGGCATAATGTGACAGGTGAAATTCCCGTTGGAATTGGAGAAGTTTTGTCTTTAAGAATCCTAAATTTAAATGGCACCGGTATTAGTAAAATTCCAAGGACAATCAATAGGCTTCATCACCTCCAAACACTCAATTTAAGGGAATGCCATTCAATTCAAGTGTTGCCGGAGCTTCCCACAAGTTTGACATGTCTACTTGTTGAATCCATGTCATTGCTCTTAGTCCCAAATCTATCAAATCTTACTAATTTGATTGAATTGCAATTACATGATGGCTCTCGAGGTACACAGAAATCAAACCTACTTGCAGGATGCAATTTAAGGTGGATTGGGAGTTTATATAGATTGAAAAAGTTAAGATTAAACTTGCTAAACGTCACTGCACCTCCAGAGTTGGCTTCTCTTTCACTTTTGGAAGAGCTCACGTTGCATAGCCTAGACCTAGAAACCCTCGGGCAGCTTCCGTCCTCTCTGCTGAGATTGGATTTACGAGACTCTAGCATCAGGTGGGCAGAGTTACTTCCCTTGAGAAATTTGTCTACTTTAGAGTTCTTTTGGTGTGAAGTGGAAGACATCCCACTCAAGGGACTTCCACAACTGGAGAAATTAACCGTTGACAGTTGTAAATGGCTTCAAAGATTATCCATTCCTTTAGGACTAAGGAAGCTGCGGCAAGTGAATGTATCATTTTGTCCAAAGCTAGTTGAGATAAAAGTTGTGGGTCTTTCGAAATCATTAGAATACTTGAGCATTAGGCTATGCGAATCTCTAACAAGAATAAATGGGTTATCATACTTGAAGAACCTGGAGACTTTGAGAATCAAAGACTGCTGCGTACTTACCAATGTTGAGGGCCTTGATGAGCTAGAGTCTCTTAAATCCTTGGAGATCTGGATTTGCCGGTCATTGAAAAGGTTGATTGATGCATCTTGCTCAAAAATACCAGATGATTGCGCCATCACTATAACATGGTGTGAAGACTCTATAGATTCTACTTGGGAAATGCCCTTGAAGCGTTACAGAGAGGAGATTCTTCTGAATACATCAAACAAGGTGTGTCATTTTCTTCATTAATGTGTAAGACTTTTGTTTAATTCCTTTTTGGGCCAAATATCCTCCTTTCTTTAGCGACACAATATCCACCCTTTTAAAATTGCTGTTTTTTCTTCGTACTGTAATTTCTTAGGTGGCTGATTTGTTTCCTTAAATTAGTCATTCATCTCTTCTTCCTTTTATGGTGTTGGATATTGTCGGTTCCTAAAACAATCTTCCTCGCTCTTTTGAGGTTCCCAACTTCTATTGTTCTTAGCCACTGAGGACTTGCTTCGGTGCCCACCACTCTCACATGAGAGTGGAGAGTTGTGGAGTTCGAAACTCCCCTCCTCTGAATAGGGGGGTTATGGGTTTTCCCTAGATGAGCCAACTAGAGGCCCATCAACAAAGTCCACGAATACACATTGCCGACCAAAAAAAATGCTTTTGTTGTACTTTGACTACTTAGGTTGCATGTTTTTTTTCCTATTGTAGTCATTATCTCAACTTGCCTTTCTGGTGTTGGATCGTTTCGACTCTTTATATTGCCAGTAAAGTCGCTTGATATTATACGTATAACAGTAGTAATAATGAAATATTTGATTCGATTGTTGCATCGATGAGTTGTGGACAATTTAATGTCCAATGATTTGATCATAGCTATATAAAAGAAGAGAAAAAAGAGCTCTATAGATTTTGCCGCGTGTCTCCATATGGGATATGAATGATGAACAAGAGCAGCTAAGGCTGCGCATGGTAAACTTCCCCAGTCCAAGAATTTCTATTCTTCTCTTCCCCAGAACAAAAAAAAAAATAGAAACCTGTTTGATAACGGCAAATTAGTTTTTTGTTGCTGGGAAATAAAAATTAGCCCGGAAATGGTTTTGGAATAGAAATGAGAAGTAAAAAAAAGTTATTTCTTATTCTCGGGAACAAGTTTAAGAAATAAGTGAATTTTTTTTCTTTTATTCTTCTCTTGCTGATCGCCATTGACCGCCCTTGATTGCCGCCCGCCGTCGCCCGCCGCTGCCGCTGCCGCCGTCGGCCGACTGCCACCGCCGCCGTCGGCTGACCACCGCCGCTACCGCTCCACGAGGCCGACCGACTGTCGCCGCCGCCCGTCACAAATCACAGCCAACCGACTCACAAATCACCGCCCGGCCGACCGACGGCCGCCGCCGCCGGCCGCCGGCCCGACCATTGCCGCCGCCACCGCCCAATGACCGCCGCCACCGCCGGCCGCCAAAGGCCCGACCATCGCCGTCGACGGTCGCCGCCGGGCGACTTCGCCGCCGCCGGGGTCGTTGGAGGTCGGCCGACCGCCGCCACCGCCACCGCGGCGGTGGCATCCGGCGGCGGCGGCCTACCGACAAAAAAAAAAAAACAAATAAATATAAAAAGAAACTATTTTTTACCAAACGCATTTCTATTCTTTTTCTATTTCTAGAGTAAAAATTTTGTGTAGTTACCAAACGAATTTTTTTACATAGAAATTGTTCCTCATAATAGAAATAGAAAAGAACTATTTCTGAAAAAAAAAAATTGTTCCCCAGCCAAGAAATGTTGCCATACGCAGCCTAATTCGTCATATCTATGTTTGGTATTATGATGATCCACCTCCTATGAACTTTTTGTTGGCATCTCAAGTCAAAATAATTAGAATGCTTGTTTTGCCTCTTTCTTTAATAATCATTTTAGAACGTTAACGCAATTAAGAGCTAATCTATCCACTTGCAGGTTAAGCAATATGTGTTCAGAACTCTATAACGCATTTATTTGCTGTTTTGCTGGTGCATGCATATATAATGGACTCGATATAAATGTTCAGAACTATATAAAAATATAGTAGAACTCTTCACATCAGAGTTCAAACATCAAGATGTGGATAGAAGAGGCTTGGAAAGGAAAAGAGCAATTGATAAAAAGGAACATGTAAGAAAAGAAGCAGCGCAACACTTTCAAAGTCGTGGATTATAATGAAAAGATACAAGCTACAAAAATAATCGTCTGTAACTTTGTAGTTATTGGTGATTCTAATGGTAAACAAATCGGCAGTAACTTTTTGTCGTGCTTTGTCAGTGGCTACTAGATTATTACATTAAGAAAGAAAAACGTACATGTAGAAACCATGAACAAAAGGAAATAATGCCTGCTAACTTAGCTAGCATTAACAAACTAAAAATAACTTCATACTTCACTAAATCTAGCATTCATGTACTGAACACAATCTTTTGACATTAATGTATAATTTATTGGGTTACAATAATTTCTATGCAATAAATTGCAAAAGACTATCTCATGTGTATTATGGTATCACCTTGACTATAGTTTTCCGTTGTTAGCATGAGGAACAGTCTGTCTGACGGTGCTTAGGAGTGATACCTGTCAAGATGTAGATAAAGCTTTATTTGAACTGCGCAGACGTGGTAGTTTCGGTGTATCGATAGGAATTAGTCAATCTAAATATTGGCACTATTATATTCAAAAAAGGATTTCTTTTAGGTAGGAACTTTTTTTAACATAAAAAAAAAAAAAAAAGTCTATTGACGCCATTCTTGAGTACTTACAGCAGTATAAAAAAGATACTCCACAATCGTTTAATCTAGCCTCAATTTGATGGTCGATGAGAAAGTAAGTAGTTACAATCCTCAAATCAAAAGTGGAAGAAATCGCTATTGAAATGATTACTTAATGCGGTGTTAATTTTTTTTGTTCTTTAGACAGTACTTCCAGGTAGATAATCATCTAACTTATTTTATGTGTAATTTTGAATTTACAGCATCAAATAAGTATTACTAATATTCCACTAAACATTTGAGTATTTTATCTTAGATGTCTCTATCTAATGAATTATGTCTATGCCGTAATGAATTTCGGGTAAATATGTAAAAGGTTTAATACATATCCAATACATATGTTGTTTGCTCTCATGCTGAACTTGTTACATCACAGGTAAAACATCCCTTCACAATCATATTCACCCTTGGACTAAAGAAGTACAATGAGGGGTTTAGGTTTGTTGGTGGAGCAGAGAGGGAAAACGAAAATGCGACCCCGGGTTTGCTTACATATGAAGGATTGATTGCTGACGTGAAAGGTTTCGGTTTTCATTTGGAGAAAATGTGGTACAATGCTCCTGGTGAAGATCGCGTGTCGGTCGTAGAGATCAAGAGTGATGAGCAAGTGAATGATATGATGCCACTAGCTTCTAAAAGAGGATTCGTTTATTTGTACGTCAAGGGAGGGTTTGACAGTGAGCAGAGCAAAGCTACAAATCAAGTTGAGGATCAGAGAGACCTTTCTTCTGTAAGTACCTCACAGCTTTTCCAGTGTATTCCAGTTCCATTTTAGAATTTTTCCAACAAAGAAAATGTGATTTTTTTCACTTAATTGCCCTGCAAATAAAGACTGACATTTTAAATATTGGCATGGCAAAGGTTGGCAGTGCCTGTACCACTCCTTTACTAATTACTTCCTTCCCAGGATGTGATCTTCTTCTATTCACTTGTGCTGATGGCGGAGATGTCGGCTCTTGATGGTTACTTTTTCCTTCCAGCCTTCAGTTATCATCTTAACTCTAGCTAGGATCTAGGTGAAATTTTTTCGTTGAAACCCTCCAAATGGAAGGAATGCTAGAATATTTTCCGGTCTGTGCAATCTGTCGAACTCACAAAGCATCGGCTATGCTTTCACATATGTTGACATTCAAATTTTTTATTTTTTGGTAAAGGTTGACATTTAAATTTGTTTCCAATGTTCATGAAATATTTTCAAAAAAAGAAAAGTGGAACTTGTTTTCATATACAAATTATTTTACTTCGTGAATGCTTCATTCTTTCATTCTGGATTGTTTAGGAGTTAGGCATGTAGTAACGTACTAGAGAATTATTTGTTCTTCATAAGATTTGACAAAATCGATGATGGTGATCTCAAGACGCAGAGTAAAGTTGCCGCATCGAGTTCATAAAGAATATGAACCCACAGAGGAGTTTGTGCAATGGAATATGTTTTTGTCAACGCTAGCTCTGAAAAGATGTAGTGAATAGTAGAATAGGAATGGAATATGAATATGTAGTCTTGTGCAGTAAAGGAAGGGATGAAATGCATTAAAAAAAAAAAATCTTACATCTTAAACTCTATTTGTTTCACAGAAAATAAATGAGTTGAAAACTTTTTTCTTGAAAACAATAGCGTATATCGTTTCAAAAGTAAATGAATGAAACTTGTTTTCATTGTCCATGAAAAGATTTACATATATATTATTGTTGATAATGAAAACATTTTTCATTGACTAGCTAATTTAAGTGTTATAAGATCCTTAAAGGAAGTTGTTTCCTTTCTTGGCCACACAATATTCGCACTTTTAATGTCGCCATTTGTTGCACTGTGATAGTTTAGGTAACTAGTTTGTTTCCTTACACTGGTCACTCATCTCTACTTCCTGTTTTGGTGTTGGATATTGTCAGTTCCTAAAGCAATCTTTCCTCATTCTTTTGAGGTTCCCAACTTCTATTGTGCTTTAAGTACTTATTGTTGCACTGTAATATTTTAGGTGACTGATTTGTTTCCTTACATTAGTCACTTATCTCTAGTTCCTGTTTTTTTGTTGGATATTGTCGGTTCTTAAAGCAATCTTTCCTCGCTCTTTTGAGGTTTCCATTTAAGGGTTTTGCTAGCATAACAGTCTTTGGTGTACTGTGAAAATAACAGTCTATTATGAGTCACAAATTCTTGAAGAAGTGGATCTCATAATAATTCATAATTATTTGTAATTTGATTTTTTTGTGATCCACAATAGATTGTTATTCTCTTTTGCATTCGGCTCTCTTTCACTCACTCTGACTTGTTGTCTTGTTGAGTGCAAATTTTGTGGCGCCGGATCTTGTATATAATGTTGGCTTAAGCTCAATATATTCTTACCCTTCACCAAAAAAATAAAAATAAATAGATTGTTATTCTCTTAATACATTAAAGATTGTCATATAATCATTTCTTGTTCTTTAATTACTTATTATTGCACCATGATATTTTTTTTTGAACTAATGCACCATGATATTTTAAGTGACTGATTTGTTTCCTTATATTAGTCAACTCTACTTCCTGTTTTGGTGTTGGATATTGTCAGTTCCTAAAGCAATCTTTCCCTGCTCTTTCGAGGTTCCCAGCTTCTGTTGTGCTTTAATTCCTTAGTTTGCACATTTGTTTCGTATTTTAGTTACTTATCTCAACTTACCTTTTTGGTGTTGGTCGTCTTGGTTCTTTATGATTGCAAGCAAAGTCCTTTGATATTATACATATAATAGTAGTAATTATGAATTATTTGGGTCCATTATTATTTTAATGAGTTGTAGAGAAATTAATGTCCACTGATTTGATCATAGCTGTGCAAAAGAAGAGAAAAAAAGAACTCAGTAGATTCTGGCACGAGTTGGTACATGGAAAAATGAATGATGAACAAAGGGAGAACTATTAGATAGTCGTAAATTTATTGTAATTATGCTAATTCAATCTTAAACCTTTTTGTTGGCCAATTGAATCCTAAATGCTTTGTATTTGTGCCGATTCAATCCATTCAGTTAATTTGAACCAACCAAGCTAACATGTACGTTGGCCATTTTATGTGGCGTGACTAACATTGATGCAAACAATTTTTAATTATATTTTAATTATTTAATTATTTATCTTTTGTTTTTCCATTTTGTTTTTCTCTTTCTTGTTTTTTTCCCCTTTCCCTTTATCTTCATCCTCTAGCCAATCACTAAGTTCAAAGGTGAGGGCCAGTGAGGTAGATCATGTTGGCGCTAGTTGCACTACTTAAGATGGTCATTGTCCATGTCAATGTCAGCAGGCAAAAATTGGTTAAATGAATTGAATTGCTACAAATGCAAAAGATTAATGACTTAATTGATGAAAATAAAATTTATAAATAAATTAGCACAATTGCAATAGATTTACGACTAATTTGATAATTTTCTCTTTGAATGAGTGGTGGACACTTCGTATATATAGTTTGATGTTATGATAAAATATTTATCTTCAATGAATTTGTTGTTTTCCTCTCGAGCAAACATAATTGAAATGTTTGTTTTGCTTTTTTCGTTTATTATTTCTGTTAGTCTATTTATGCAATTTAATATAGGGCTAATTCATCCACTTGCAGATTAAGCCATAACTGAGTTACACGTTTATTTTCTGTATGGCCTGCGCATGCCCGTACAGGGGGGGCTGACTAACTTTTTATTGTCGGCCACCATTGAGCTTGACTAGTTTGATTATGCATTTTTAGTAGTATAATATATTGCCACTACGTGGGATTCACGGCTTTTCATTATACATACTTTTCAAGGTAATTTAAAGCACGTATTGCTTGAACAAATAATCAACAATGTGTCCAATGGTTATCGATTTCGCTCGAAAAGTAGAAAATTACTCTCGCACATATATATTTGTGTGTGTGTTTTTGTATTTGCATTTTGTGATTTGTAGATTCATCCTTTTATGTGTAGATTATTTTTTTGTCGCTAAATCATGGTAAAATGTTAATGCTTTCATATCTTGTTTCCAAAGGATTGTCTAGTGAATGTAGGAAATAGAAAAAAAAAAACGATTCAAAAATTAACTAATGGCTCCATTCACATAGAAAGTAAGTAGTCATAATTAAAAAAAAATCAAGAATGGAGAAGCCGATACGGGAAAGTTTTATTTACACTAGCGTTCTAACACTACTTTTTTCCCCCTTGAAAAAGTGAATCTGTGATGAGAGAGTATACCCAGATAGATAATTATCTAACTTATTTGGCTTTTAACTTAAATTTACATCACATGCATATTACAAGTTACAAGTTCAAAATAGCTAATAAAAGAAAAATCGAATAAGTATTACTAATATTACACTGAACATCTGAGTATTAATCCTAAACCTGTCTCCAACTAACGAATGATGTCTGTCCTATTGGATTTCAGGTAGATAAGCAGATAGGTTTAGTTTATATCCAGCACATATGTTGTTTTGCTCACGGTGAACTTGTTACATCACAGTTGGAGCGTCCCCTCACGATCGTATTCCACCTTGGAGTAAAGAAGCCCAGCGAGGGGTTGGAGTTTGTTGGTGGAATAAAGAGGGAAAACGAAAATGTCACTCCTGGTTCAGTGACGTATGAAGGATTGGTTGCTGACGTTAAAAGTTTCGGCTTTCGTTTAAAGAGAATGTGGTGCGAGACTTCTGGTGAATACTGCGACTTGTTCGTAGAGATCAAGAGGGATGAGCAAGTGAAGGGAATGGTGCAACTAGCATCTAAAAGAGGATCAATTCATCTGTATGTCGAGACATGGGTCGACAGTGAGTGGGAGAGAGAATACGATGACGAGATGATGGAAATGTTAAGGGAGGAATGGGCAATGAAATTAGCATTTCTTATTCTTTGAGTTTAGGAAGGGGTAGTAGAGGTTCAAGTCCAAGAAGGGCACAACTAATATGGGCGCAAGTTCAAGCTCAGGAAGGGGCACAGCATCGAATTCACGAAGCAGCTCGACTTTTAAGTATTGGAAGAGGCACGACTATAATGGCCGCAAGTTTGATATCAGGGACGGACAAGGGTTCAAGTCGGGCCAAGGTCGAACCTCAAACATCAAGTTCGTGATGATATAAATCAAGGTAAAGTTCACGTTTCCTCGAACGTTCTTCCATGTTTCTTTTCTAGGAGACTTAAGATCAACATGTGCTTATGAAACTTTGGGTAACTTCTGTTGCAGAAGCAAGGCAGAAACCCATTACAATAAATTCAAGGTTGCAGCAAGGCTAGAAGATCACCAAAGAAAACATCCACAGGAGTAGTTCGAGATAATCGGCTTTCTTGTTGGTATTCGTTTGTGTTTGCTTGTTATAATTTGTTAACTGAATGAATGCAAAAAATGTGAAACTACTACCTAAGTAGCATTGACACGTGACACACAATGAGACAGGACACGATATGCCGACACGTCGTTTATCAAAAAACAGAGAATTGTTAGGACGTGTTGTATATTGAATATATTTTTATATATACATAATAAATTATCATTTTTATTAATTTGAATCGAATTCATAAATAAATAAATAATTTAAAAAGCCTAGAATGAATTTACAATAAAAATATTAATCCGTCATTTATTTACATCATTCATTGTTTCAATAGGACAAATTCAACTCTATTTCAATAATTCATAAACCTTGGAGAAAAACAAGTGATCACGGGAAGTTGGAGTCGGAAGATGGAGCCAGAGAGAAGAAAAGATTAGGTTTTTTTTTTATTTATTATTTTTATTATTGTGTTTTATTTTCACACACACACACACACACACACACACACACACACACACACACACACACACACACACACACACACAGGAAAAAGCCACCAAAACTCCCAACTTTGCCTCGAGTGACATTACCCCGAACTTTGTTCTGTGACGTGAAAACCCCGAAGTTTGCTAACTGTGACACATTTACCCCAAATTTTTATTTGTGACATAAAAAACCCCGAACTTTCATTTGTGTGACACATTTACCCTAAATCATAAGGGTGTTTTGGTCTTTTTACTTTTAAAAACTTTTTTCTTCTTCTTCTTCCTTCCCTCCGCTGGCCATGGCGGAGCCGGCGAAGGGAAGCCGGCGTCGAGCGAGGGCCTCCCTAGCCAGCCTAGGCGAGGGCGACCCTCACCCGACGTCGGTGAGGGCAGCCCTCGCCGAACGCCAGTTTCCCTCCGCCATGGCTTGCGGAGGGAAGAGAGAATAAGAAAAAAACAAAAAAATAAAAAAGAAAAAGAAAAAATAGAAAGAATAAGACAAAAATACCTTTAATGGGGTAAAATGTGTCACCAAAGAGTTAGCAAACTTCGGGGTTTTTCACGTCACAAAACAAAGTTCGAGGTAAATTTGTCACACGAGGCAAAGTTTGAGGTTTTTGGTGGCTTTATATATATATCTCATTTATTGAATTTTTAAAATTGACTTTGATATTGGAATCACGTGTTGGAAACTCGTATGTTAATTTTGACTCGAGTGTCTGGAAAGTTGATCAAGTGTTAGATTTTTCGACACATGTTGAAGCGTCTAACACGACACGAAGGCTCTTAGAGAGTGTCGGTGTTTCATAGGCTATTGATTTGTTACTAATAAGGGTGTTGTGGATAGCTTCTCTATCATTTCAGTGTGTAAAAAATATTTTAATGCAAAAGTTTTTCAATGCAAAATTTTTTCCATACAAAATCAATAATGTTTGCAATTAGTTGTCAAAGTTTCAAGGCCTGAGAAAATATGCCTGAACTAGTTGCTGGGCGATGCATGGGCCTATTAACCTTGTGTAAGTTGACTGACAAGCCCAGTCACATGCATGGGGAAGAAAAAAGGGATAAGGTATTAGGAGTCCCCAAATTGTTGCAAAATATCCAATCAAATCTCCCTACATTTCTTCGTGTAATGAAATCCGTAAACTATATGTTATGTTAGAGTTGGTTTTGATAGATGTTAAATTGTGCAATCCCATGATCTCCATAACTAGAATAAGAACACATATAATTGAGTAGAAAGATTAACACGTATGTTTTGGAATTTTTCGTTCTTGATGAGGAGTAGAAAAATGATGAACATGCGCAAGTCCTTTTCCCCTATTGTTCTTTGTATCACTGGCTCAATGAGATGGCATTTTCATCTTTTAGTGTTAGGTAAACATTCCTTTGTGATGATAATTGTAATAATTAGGGTTAGATGAGAGATTTGAGTACTACTTATAGAGTTTTTAACCAAGCCCTCTCATCACGGGTCATGTTCAATTCAGCTAACACTAGCCAGCCTTATATTAGACAAATGAAAAAAAAAATTATAACGATAAATTACAATATCAATTAATGTAGCTCACATTAAGAAAGCTCTTATATTCTATATTAATTGAAATTACATTGTATGTGCGCACCTTAATTTGGAATTAATTATTTATAGTCAATTATATCTCATAAAGTCTCAAATACCAAATCATGGTGGTAATTGCATGTATACACAAAGTCTTCCATGGTCACGAGTGTTTTAACTTTTTTTATTTGGATTTAATATGATAATATGACAAATGGATAACATCTCTCATAGAAAGATCATATTTCTTACCTTAAGTATCACAAAAAATTTGTGCCACTAGAGAATACCTTTATGATTTTAAAAAACTCACATATACCATGCCTTACGGTTAACCTTTTTTTTATAAATGTATAATAAGACGTATATTCAAGACTAATAACTGAATGCCCCTGGCATTCACTCAAGGTTTATACAATATTTTAAGACTTTTATCAATATATATATTCAATATAATAACAATTCATTCAAAATATTTGTATTGAATGTAAAAGTTGATATATATGAAAACGTTACTAAATGTAATAAATACAGATATAAACTTTATTAGAGGAAAAAAAAACATCTACTAAATAACAGTATTCCAAGATGCTCCTGAGCTCATACTAATGACATATTGCTCAAACACACAAGGGCGTAGACCTTTAGTAGTTTTGTAATAATATCATCTATAGAAATATGATCTACTACAACGTCGTCATTCTGTATTGATTCTTTTATGGTCAAAAACTTGACTTCGTGTGCTTAGACCCTTTGAGACTTAAGTTGTTATTAACAAACAATACTGTAGAGTTATTGTCACAATATAACTATATGAGCCTATCCACAAAATTAAAAATAGTTAACTCCCTAATGAAGTTCAAGTCAAATAGCTTAAGTATCAATCGAAAAATATGTTACAAACTCCGCTTGCATGGTAAAAGAAGATATAAATTTTTATTTCTTGCTCTTCCATTATATTGTACCTCCTGTCAACATAAATATGTATTCTGTCATAGACTTTTTCTTCTTTTTTTTATGACCCGGGAACTCCCGTACAACCGGCAGCCGGCAGGGTAAACTTGGGGCGAACTGGGCCGCCACCACAGACCCAGCCGCAAGTGAGTCACGCAATGGGGACGCGGGGTTTCGAACCCCTCCCTCCTCGGTGGGGGAGAAAGCTCTAACCATCGCGGCCACCGCGGGCGGTGGTCTGTCATAGACTTCTTATCATCTTAACAGCCAGCAAAATCTACATCTGAATACCCTACTAGCTACAAGTCTAGAACATGTCTATAAATTAACATATAATCTCTTGTCCTCTTTAAGTGGTAGCAATCTAGTGATCGCGTCATGAATTTGATTGATATCTACCTAAAAGTCCCGTCACAAAAATAATATCTGGTTTAGTGCAAATTTAAGCATACATGATACTTTCAAACATATTAGCATAAGATACATCATTCATTTGAGTTTTCTCAAAATCTAAATTAAGGCATTGTGAGAGATTCAATTTATCACTCTAAATAATATGAGCATTTTCTGGATTGTAATGCTGCATATTGAATTTTTTTTAAAATACGATCAACATATGCATGTTGACACCTAAATTTTTGCACAATTTTTGGGTTAATTTTTACTTTTAAAAAAAAAACACACATGGCCTATAGTTTAGAAACATTTTATTTTCATTTCGTTTTATTTTATTTTAGGCCACCGATGAAGGGAAGATTTTTCACATATTTCGTTTAGATTTTTCATATTTTTAGGTAATATACATTAAGGGGTGTATTTTGTGCAAAGATGGAGTTTTTTTGGATAGAATATGCGAGAAATACAAAAGGGAATATTGCGCAGGGTATGTATATTTCAACAACATATTTAGGGGTATCGTGCGCAAGCAAAAAATGAAAAAATATATGTCGAGGATACATTTTTTGACCTATAAAATACATTGCACGCAAAGTAAAAGGGGCTCTTTCTTTCGGGTGAAAAAGTACACAAAAGTGAAAAGCTGAAAAAGTGACGTGAGAGAGAGAGAGACCAAAAAAAAAAAAAAAAAAAAAGGAAGAAAAGCCCCCATGCGATTGTTCATCTTCCTCGTGGGGGTGTCCCTGCCGGCACCAGCGCCGCCTGCCCGCACCGTCGCCGTCTCACCCGCCGCTGCCGCCGCGACTCGGCTGCACCTGCGACGTCGGACCACCACTTTGAACCTCCACTCGCGAGCCCGTGTCAATCCGAAGCCCCTACTTCGTTGCGCTCCTCCTGCAACTTCATCGCGACCTCCGTTCGGTGACTCGACGCCATGGATCCAGTGACCTGACGACCCGGGGTTACTCTCTGCCTTGCTCGTGACCGACGCCAGGAGATCCGAAGCTCCTGCTCCGCCCTAACGCCGTCTCCGCCTTGCCTCTGCCCGCGCTCGGAGTCCCTCGCCCGTGTCGCCTGCACCCAGACCTGCAACGCTCCTTGTTGCCTCGCTGCCATCGCACCGCTCCCGGTGTCCTCGCTGGAAACCCTCGCCGGCGATTCCCCCCAAAACCAGTGGCCAAGATTTCCCTTATTTCTTTTTTTTTTAAAGAAAAAATTTTATTAGGTATTTTTGCTTTACTTTATTAGGCAAGTTTAGATTTTTTTCTCTATTTTTTTATTATTATTATCTCCTTAAATGTTGTTTTCTTGAGTTGAAATACCTATCTATGCATAATTGGAAATCTCAATATATCACCTAATTCGCAATCGCACCAGGATTTTTTATTTCATCTATAAGGTTTTAAATGAAATAATTATTTTGATCTTTAAGACTTAAGATCAATTGATCGATTTTACTAGCGAAATATTATCCCTTGATTTGAACGATGTGTGATATTTTTGGTAATTTTGAATGGACTTGATTGCTTTATTTATCTTGAAATATGTCTAGAATATTGCATGTTTTAGGGTTATTTGTATATTTAAGCTAAGCATTCTATTTATCATGAATTTTCGAAATAGAAAACATAATAAATTCAAATCAATCAATTTAGGTTGCTAGATTTTAATTTGGATTGCATGTTTAATTATTTGGCAATTATTAATTTCGAAAATTAATTAAAAAAAACAACAAAAATCATCATGCATATGTCATGTAGAATTATGGCAAATTTTTGTACGTTATTGCATATTATGATTAAATTGCACTTAGTTTAATTTTAGATAATATTTTTTCTTAATTTATTATAAGTTTAGGTATTTTTAGATATATTGCATTTTAGGATTATTTAGGTTAAGATAATGTTTTAGTTTAAATTAGGATTTGGCTCAACCTAATTCCTAATAAAAATTAAATAGGATCTTAATCTAATTAGGTAACTTTCACATTTCACCAAATTTCGAATTTCATGAAAAATACAAAAAAAAATGTCATAGGTTAAATTAGTTTTATTATTTATGATAAAATGCATTCTTTTAGGAAAAAGAAAAAATGTCATATGTACGTCATTAGGATTAGATTCATTGAGATGCATGTCTTTCAGTATTTTTGCTAGGTCCATTTAATTAGAAATTGCATGTTATTAGAATTAGATCATTTAGTTATATTGCATTGCATATTGCATGATTTTCATTAAATAAGTGAAAAAACATTGTGTGTTAATTAAAAATCATATCTAGGACTGTTGATGTGAATTCTGATCTAACAATGCGAACGCTTTCTTTGCTATGAGGTAAGTTCCTGCAATTTATTCATTACTTTATCTGGGTGTTAAATTGGTGGTTTGCGCACCCACATGACCACATTACATGTTAGGGAAATAAATTTAAAATCAATTCAAACTGTCTACAAAAATATTTTTGAAAATAAAAAGAAATTGTACCGAAAGGGCATTAGAGAAATCTAGTGTAACCAAATCCCCGTATCCTTAGTCTTTGGTTCGTAGGAGTAAAATAATTATCCCATTATTTTACTTAAGTGTCTAATCGACCTACCGTAAACTAATTAGTGGTGACTCTTAAATAAAATCCATTTGCATGTTAAGAAACTTAAATTTACGTCGCGAGTTGGTATGAGCTTGGGACAGTCCGAGTTAAGTCTAGGCTTAACAATCCATTAGGCAAACTCTAAGTGGTTCACCCAAAAAATCTTGGTCGCAACAATGCCCTCTAAGACAAACCCAATAAAACAGCGAGAAATCATATCTAGGACCGTTGATGTGAATTATGATCTAACAATGCGAACGCTTTCGTTGCTATGAGGTAAGTTCCTGCAATTTATTCATTACTTTATCTGGGTGTTAAATTGGTGGTTTGCGCACCTGCATGATCACCTTACATGTTAGGGAAATAGATTTAAAATCAATTCAAATTGCCTGCAAAAACATTTTTGAAAATAAAAAGAAATGGTACCGAAAGGGCATTAGAGAAATCTAGTGTAACCAAGTCCCCGTACCCTTAGTCTCTAGTTCGTAGGAGTAAAATAATTCTCCCATTATTTTACTTAAATGTCTAATCGACCTACCGTAAACTGATTAGTGGTGACTCTTAAATAAAATCCATTTGCATGTTAAGAAACTTAAATTTATGTCGCAAGTTGGTATGAGCTTGGGACAGTCCAAGTTAAGTCTAGGCTTAACAATCAATTAGCCAAACCCTAAGTGGTTCACCCGAAAAATCTTGGTCGCAACAATGCCCTCTAAGACAAACCCAATAAACAACGAGAATGATCCCTATGGACCTCAATACCAAGAACAAAAGATGCCTCACCAAGGTATTTCATGTCAAAATTTTTCGATAACATCCGTTTTGTCTCATGCAGTAATCCAATGTCACTACTTGCAAGTAAGATATCATTTACATAAAGTATGATAAATATATATTTCCTCACATTGACCTTGTAGTATATACACCGATTTACCTTGTTCTCAATAAATCCGAATGAAGTGACAACATTATGAAATTTTAAATACCATTGTCTAGAGTTTACTTAAGGCCATAAATAGACTTTTTTTAATATACATACAAGCTTACCTAAGTCATCTACCGCAACCTTCAAGCTACACCATATAAACCTTATCATTAAGGTCTACATTTAAAAAAGCAGTTTTAACATCCATTTAGTGTAATTACATATTAAAATGAGTTACCAATGCCAAAATCACTCTAAAAGAATCTTTAGAAGAAACTTGAGAAAAAGTTACTTCATATTATATTCATTCTTTTTTAGTGAAACCCTAAACTACTATTCTGGCTTTAAACTTTTCCATCTTTACTTTGGAATCCCTTTCAGTCTTGTATAACCATTTGGAGCCGATGGGCTTATAATTTTCAAGCAATTCAATAAGCTCCCAAACAACATTATGTTTCATAGATTGCATCTCATTTTTCTTCGCATTTAGCCATAAATCTGATTGAGGACATGAAATAACATCCGTATAGATCACTAGATCAACAACACAGCCAATATCATAATCATGCTCTCTCGGGTAGATTACCTAATCTAGTGATATAGCTGAATGTCTTTTCCCAGTCGATCTTTTTAGTGGAGTTACTACAACCTCATTCTGAATTTGAGGGGCTTGCGAAATTTAATTAGGAACTACCTTAATAACAGAATCTTGAGCCGCAACAAGCTCAATTCGTAGCGTAGAAGGCTCTATAATCGTCTTCATGGGAAGAGACAGGGATCCAATAATTCCTACCATACTGTCCTTTTCAATAGTTTGTGAGTAGCTGCCCTTTTCGGTTACATCAAATTCAAGAAATTTTGTTGTCTAAGATTCCACAATTCATGTACCTCAATTAGGATTATAAAACCAATATTCCTTTGAATGATCTAGGTAAGATACGAAATAATAACGAATAGTTTTAGAATCCAACTTGGTCAATGTACTTCTGTAGGACATTCCCAAACTTTAAAATGATTCAAGTTAAGTTTACGTCCAGTCCACAACTTAAAAGGAGTTAATGGAACCGCTTTGGTAGGAACACGATCTAGCATTTATTTGGAAATAACGAAACTACGGAATGTGGAGGTGACATGTTGTCCAAAGCTAGTTAAGGTACAAGTGTGGGTCTTTCGAAGTCATTGGAATACTTGAGCGTTTCTCAGTGTGAATCTCTGAGAAGAATAGGTGGGTTACCATACTTGAAGAACCTGGTGAGGTTGGAAATCCGATGGTGCAAAGTACTTTCGCATGTTTAGGGCCTGGAAGAGCTCGAGTCTTTGAAATCCTTGAAGGTTCTCGTGTGCCCCTCATTGAGAAGGTTGATCATATATATCGGATGATTGCCAAGTCTGGTGTGTAATGGGATGTGGACACTTCATCAAAGACTGCAAAAATGAATTTATGGATATCTCCTTGAAGCGCTACATAGAGGAGATTCTTCTTTACAAGTTGCGACATCTTCTTCATCAATGTGTGGGACTTTTGTTTAATTTCACATTACAGGTCAAATATGCTCCTTTCTTTAGCCACACAATATCCACCCTTTTAAAAGTTGCCATTTTTATGTTGCACCGTAATTTTCTTAGGTGGCTGATTTGTTTCCTAACATCAGTCACCCATCTCTACTACCTTTTTAGTTGTATCGGCGGTTCCTAAAGCAATCTTTCTTCTCTTTTGAGGTTCCCGGCTTCTGTGTACTTCAATTACTTAGGTTGCACTTTTTTTTTCCTTATTTTATCTCAATTTGCCTTATTGCTGTTGGATAGTTTTGGTTCTTTATATTGCCAGGTGAAGTCGTTTGAAATTATACATATAACAGTTAAGGATGTGCAAAATACCCGGGAACTACCCGGAACTGGTGGTTCTTAAGGGAACCGATCCGGTTCCCGGTTCCAATTTTTCGGAACAGATGGGTACCGGTCAGATTCCCAATTCCTTGGGCGGATCCGCCCACCCGGACCGGACCGGAACCTTTTTAATATTAAAAAAAAATTACTAAAAGAAACCCTAGATTAGATCTCATTTCCTCACTCCTTTCGTTTTCGGTTCTCTCTCTCTTTGTCTCTTCCTCGGTTCCTCCTAATCCTATCGCCATTTCGATTCCTCCCTGAGCGTCGATGCCGCTGCCGCTGCTCCTCCGCCGCTGTTGTTCGCCCCCTCGCGTCGGCCACCACCCGTCACAGCCGCGGAAAATTGTTCCGCGACCGTTCTATGTTGAAAACCCAACCATAGACCTTCTCCCCTCCTTCTCAACTCATAGACCCAACCGTTCTATGTTGAAAATCAAAATTATTTCGTGTCAAGATTGGTTCCATGGATTAACCCGGGAACCGGACCGACCGGCGGTCCGGTTCCCCCGGGTGGATCCATGCAACAAACGGGTGGATCCCGTTCCAATTTTCGGAACCGATCCTTAGCAAAGGTTCCAGTTCTAGGTCGGGAACCGCCCGTCCGAACCATGCACACCCCTAATAACAGTAGTGATTATGGATTATTTGATTCAATTGTTGCTTCGATGAGTTGTGGAGGAATTAATGTCCAATGATTTGATCATACCTGTACAAAAGAAGAGAAAAAGATCTCAGTAGATTCTGGCACGAGTCGCCACATCTGAAAATGAATGATGAACAAGGGACAGATACTTTTGTGGTATATATGTTTAAAATCATAATGAACCATCTCCTATGAATTTATTGTTGGCCTATTAAGTAAAAGTAATTTGAATGTTTGTTTTGCTTCTCTCTTAATAATTCTATTAGACTGTTTATGCAATTTAATTTAGAGCTAGTATAGCCACCTGCAAATGAAGCATTAGTTGCGTTACACATTTATTTGTTGTTTTGCTAGTGCATGCATTTACAGTGGGCTTGACTAAGTGTGCGCTTCTCCAGGTAGATCAGCTGGGCGTGAGTAACAAGCCGCTGCCGTCTTTGCTAGCGACGATCTGAGCTCTCAGATCAGTGAACGGCTCATCACTTGCTGTGATGGCCCGAGTGGCGGTGCGCGGGGAGGAGGGATGGTGGTGCGTCTGCGCCTCGGTCCCCGGACGTACGCAAGGAAGGGGTCCCTATCCCACATCGCCTAGGGAGGGAGTCTTGGGCCAGTTTATAATAGCTTGGGTTTCTCTAACCTGTGTGACGCATTTTAAAGCCGTGAGGACTCAGTGTCCAAAGCGGACAATATCACACAGTGGGGCCTGGGTCGTTACAAATGGTATCAAAGCCGACTCCCGGCGGCGCGGACAACTCTGCCGGCGGCGACGCCGTAAGTAGGCTCCGAGGTTGGGCTCAACGTTGGCCGCAAGTAATTTGGCCCAATTTTTTTCTAAATAATTCAACATCCAAATATATATATGTATGTATGTATGTATGTGTGTGCGTGTGTAATTTGTAAGCAGCTTAAAGTGCTAAAACATAGACGCGCTTGTAATTTGAAGTGTATTTTTGAAAGCAAAAACACGTTTAGGAACAAATTTTTTGGATTACTGTTTTTTTTCCAGATTTCTATTTTTTTATACATTATAATTGCCCCATAGATTTTTTTTAAAAAACATGATCGTTCTATTAAGTTCCTAAATAATATACTTTCTTGTTAAAAAAAGTCTTGCGCACCTTCCCTGGTATCTACTTTTCTATCACTTGCCTCGAAAGCCTCCGCTCATTTCTTAAGCTAGGCCACGCCACACCAACTTCTTTTATCTACAGGAGAGAGAGATCCGGAAGTAATAAGCTTCCTAACTATGGCGAACTCAGAGGCTGGATTGAGTAGTGATGCTGCGCGAGCATCAAGGGGCGAGTACCAAGTCTTCCTGAATTTCAGGGGACCTGACACTCGTTATGGATTCACGGACTTCCTCTACCATGGATTGGTAGATGCAGGAGTCCGCGTTTTTAGGGACAAAGAAGAACTCCGCGTCAGCGAAGTGATTGGTGGGAACCTTTTACTTGCTATCAACAACTCCAAGATCTACATACCTATCTTCTCTCGGAATTATGCTTCTAGCAAATAGTGTCTCCATGAGCTTGCACACATAGTAGACAACACATCTAAGTCAGAGGGCAAAAAAAGTATCCTTCCCATTTTTCTTGACGTGGAGCCTGAGGACGTTAAACTTAAGACTTGACAATATACCGATGCTTTAATTGAACATGCGAACGAGTTTCCTGATGAAGTCGAGGCATGGAGGAAGGGTCTTGTGGAGGTTGATGGAATAAAGCGATGGAATATGAAAAGGGACCAGAGGTAAGACCCTACCTATTTCTTCTTCTTTTTTGTTGTATAACGTACAATGTTGCCCTGTCAAATGATTTCTTTCATTCCTTTTGTAACGGAAAGTACTGAAAAATACTTTTCATCTGCTGCTCTCATTCAACTTTCCATTCTCTAATTTGTCAAAATTACACAAAAAAATTAAGGGTGCATTTGTTAACATTTCTATTTTCGGAATAATTTGTATTCAAAAATATTTTTTTTTTTTCAATTTTTAATCTCTAAACGAATTTATGAGCATTTGAACACATTTAGTAACTACACAATTTTTATGATTTTCAAATTTTTTTTTGTGGAGTATAATTTTATGAGATTTTTCTAATTTTTTTGAATTTATTCTCTTTTTCTTTTCTTTTTTTCCTTCCTTCTTCTTGCTCAAGCTGGTCATTGGGCCTTAGCGATGGTTGCTGGAGATGAGAGCCAGCAATTGGCCAAAGACAAGAGCCAACGTGGTGGGAGCCTCACCCAACCATTGCGAGGTCGACTTTGCCCAGCCATGGCAAGGCCGATCTCACCCAACCACAGCAAGGTTTCCCAAGGCTTGATTACTAGCTAGAAGAGGAAGAAGAAGAAGAAAACAAAATGACCTGTTTTATAAATTGTTCTTAGGAACAAAGAAGTAATTTTTTTCTTATTCTTGTTTCTATTTCAAAATAACCCAGACTACTGATCTATTTCGGGGAATAGAAAAATTAATTGACTAATCGAATAGATTTTGTTCTTTTTTTTTTTTTTTCCAGGAAACAAAAGTTCAAAAAAATTTAAAAACAAAAATGTTACCGAACGGGGCCTAGTTACTTATATAAAAAAAAGTGAATCCTACTAAACTAGCCTATTTTGATAATTCCATTTACTTAGATCTTGTTCATAATGTACTTCAATCTATTCAAGTTAAATTTTGACAATCCCATGGGTGACGTGTGACTATGAAATTAATTTAGTCAACTAATGAAAGCGATTTTGTTCATTGCAGCCAAGCATCAATTATCAAATTGGTTGTTAAATTTTTTTTGGATAAACTAGAGCTAAAACAAAAATCAGTGTCTGGACATTTAGTCGGACTTGATGATAGGGTAAAGTACTTGATAGATTTATTAGATGTCAACCATCGTGATGTGCAGCTCATTGGAATTTATGGAATGGGTGGCATTGGTAAAACAACTATTGCCAAAGTCGTCTTCAATGAACTATCTTCCCACTTTGGAAAGTGTTCTAGTTTTCTTGGGAATGTTCGAGAAAGCATGTTGACTGAGGATGGCATAGTTCAATTGCAGAAAAAATTACTGTTTGACATTGCTAATTCTAAATGTGCAAAAGGAGTCAAGAATAGTGAACAAGGAATGCAAAGGAATGGAGAAACACTATGTACTAACAAGGTTCTTGTGGTTTTGGATGATGTTGATAACGAAGAGCACATTAAGAAACTTATAGGAAATAATTCATTACATTCAGAATCCAGGATAATTATTACAACGAGAAACATGACTATTCTACAAGTTGAGAAATTAGAAGGTGAAATTGTACTGTATGAGATGCTAAAGATGGATTTTGGCCTTGCACTTCAGCTTTTTTGTCAACATGCCTTTGGTAGGGACTTTCCTTCAGAAGATTATCATGGGCTTTCCAGTAAGATTGTCTCAAGTACAGGAGGGCTTCCGTTAGCTATTAAAGTGATAGGTGCATTACTTAATGGGAAAAACAAAGTATTTTGGGAAGAGACATTGTCTAGGTTAAGAAATGTTCCTAAGGAAGAGATTCTAAAGAAGTTGAGAATTAGCTATGGCGACCTAGATGAATATCAGCAACAAATTTTTCTCGATATAGCATGCTTCTTTTTCAATAAGAAAAACACCAGTGCAATTCACATGTGGGCCAGTTGTCAATTTTATCCCGAAAGAGGAATTAATGTCCTTATCAATAGGTGCTTGATAAAGATATTGGACAACAATAAGTTCTAGATGCACGATCAACTAATAGACATGGGAAGGCAAATTGTTTGTCAAGAAAATGCAAGTGATCATGGAAAGTGAAGCAGGTTGTGGATTGCAAAAGAGGCCCTTGAAATCATTAAAACCGAAGAGGTAAGTAAGAAATGTCCGATTTTTAAATAAAAGTTGTATATTCTAGGATAAAGGATTCTATTTGATTTAGGATGCTTATCATTTTTTTTGGTTCCCATTCAATCTATAAAACATAGTGGTTGGAAGTTGACGAACTTCTTTACAAAATTGCAAAATTTCACTTACAGAGGAAGGACAAGGTTCAAGCGCTTGGTATAGATGAACGGGATGGCTCCATAGAGATCACAAACAGAGAGTTTGATAGGTTACCAAACCTGAGATTCCTCAGGTTACACAATGGAACTTATGCTGCGGACTTCACACAATGTCCTTCAAAGTTGAGATGGATTTCTTGGCAGCCTCCTTTTCAATATTCTTGTGACACTGGGTACTCTGCAAAGTATTGTTCAAAATTGAGATGGATTTCTTGTCAACCTCCTTTTGCTGATTCTAGGGATGCTTGGTACTTCACAAAGCCTCCTTTTCATGATTTTAGGGCAAACAATATGTATTTGGATCATCTTGTCGTTTTTAAACTTGGTGCAAATCGCTTCGCGGATGATTCAAAAGCATGGAACTTGATCAAGGTAAACTACATGATTTAATTCTAGTCTAATGGTCCTAGTGTTTCTCATTGGTTCTTACACTTGACATGCCGTCCATTTTTACAGAGGGCACGGAATTTGAAAGTTCTATCTCTTACAAGTTGTCATGGCATAACGACAATTCTAGACTTCTCTAAATGTTTGGGTTTAGAGAGGTTGACTCTTGCAAAATGCGACCATCTAAAGCGAATTGAAAGCTTCATTGGAGATCTACGATTGTTAATTAAGTTAAAGATTGTAAATTGCCATAGTCTTACAGATTTGCCTGAAGACATGGGGGCACTAGTGAAACTGAAGCACTTCTCATTGTGGGGATGTGATCGTTGAGAGAGCTACCGGGCTCACTTGGGAATTTAACCTCATTGATAGAGTTAGACTTATCTCATACAAGAATAAGTGAACTTCCCAATTCCATTGAAAAGTTAAAATCATTACACATCTTGCGTTTCGCAAGTATAGATAATCGTTTCAGAAGTATTGATAATCAGTCTATTAATATTCAACAGTTTCCTAGTGGCATCAGCACTTTGGTAAACCTTGAAGAACTGGATGTCTCTAAGCAATGGGGAATGATAGGTGAAATTCCTATTGAAATAGGAGAATGTCATCTTTAAGAATCCTAAATTTAGAATTCACCAAGATTTGCGGAATTCCAAGGACAATCAACTTGCTTCATCATCTCCAAACACTCAATTTATTGGATTGTGATTCAATTGAAGAATTGTTAAAGCTTCCCAAAAGTTTGACCTGTCTACTTCTTAGATCTGTATCATTACGCTTAGTCCCTAATCTATCGAACCTTACTAATTTGGTAACATTGCAACTATGTGATGGCTCTCGGGATAGCAAGAGAACAAACCTAATCACAGGATGCAATTTAAGGTGGATTGGGAGGTTATCTAGACTGAAAGGCGTGGATTTAAATCTGCTAAATGTCCCTGCGCCTCCAGAATTGGCTTCTCTTTGTCATCTGGTATCTCTTGAATTAGTGGGCCTAGACCTAAAATCTCTCATGCAGCTTCCGTCTTCCTACTCGAGATTCAGAAATTTGTCAAATTTACAGATTAATTGGTGTAAAGTGGAAGACATTCCGCTATATGGACTTCCACAATTGGAGAAGATAGCTGTCCGCGATTGTAAATTGCTTAAGAGGTTTTTAATTCATTCGGAACTAACGAAACTACGCAATGTGGAGGTGAGATGTTGTCCAAAGCTAGTTAAGATCCAAGTTGTGGGTCTTTCAAAATCATTGGACTCCTTGAGCGTTTCTGATTGTGAATCTCTGAGAAGAATAGGTGGGTTACCATACTTGAAGAACCTGGTGAGATTAATTATCCAATGTTGCGAAGTACTTTCGCTTGTTGAGGGCCTAGAAGGGCTCGAGTCTCTAAAATACTTGGTAGTCCTCCAGTGCCCGTCATTGAAAAGGTTGATTGATGCATCTTGCACATATATATATCAAATGATTGCCAAGTCTATATAATGGGATGTGGAGACTTCATCAAAAACTCTTTCAAAATTTGTCGTGGGACATCCTCCTTGAAGTACTATATAGAGGAGATTCTTCTGTACAAGGTGCGACATCTTCTTCATCAATGTGTGGGACTTTCGTTTAATTTCACATTACAGGTCAAATATGCTCCTTTCTTTAGCCACACAATATCTGCCCTTTTAAAAGTTGCCATTTTTATGTTGCACCGTAATTTTCTTAGGTGGCTGATTTGTTTCCTAACATTAGTCACCCATCTCTACTTCCTTTTTCTGTTGTATTGGCAGTTCCTAAAGCAATCTTTCCTCTCTTTTGATGTTCCTAGCTTCTGTTATACTTCAATTACTTAGGTTGCCTTTTTTTTTTCCTTATTTTATCTCAATTTGCCTTATTGCTGTTGGATAGTTTTGGTTCTTTATATTGCCAGTGAAGTCGTTTGAAATTATACATATAACAGTAGGAATTATGGATTATTTGATTCAATTGTTGCATGGATGAGTTGTGGAGGAATTAATGTCCAATGATCTGATCATACCTATACAAAAGAAGAGAAAAAGATCTCAGTAGATTCTGGCACGAGTCGCCACATCTGAAAATGAATGATGAACAAGGGACAGATACTTTTGTGGTATATATGTTTAAAATCATAATGAACCATCTCCTATGAATTTATTGTTGGCCTATTGAGTAAAAGTAATTTGAATGTTTGTTTTGCTTCTCTCTTAATAATTCTATTAGACTGTTTATGCAATTTAATTTAGAGCTAGTATAGCCACCTGCAAATGAAGCATTAGCTGTGTCACATTTATTTGTATTTTTGCTGGTGCATGCATTTACAGTGGGCTTGACTAGTTTTCTATTTTTAGCCGTCGGTGGGCCTGACTAGTCAACTATGCCTTTTTAACACTATAGCATATTGCCACCACGAAGGTTCATAACTTTTGCATAGTATATGATTATTTCAAAGTAAATTAAAGCACATATTGCTTGAACAAATAGTCATATCTCATGTCACAATGTAACATTTATACAAGTGAACATATTATTTCACTAAAAAGTGCAATTTAAAGAGACATGAATCAACTTCGAAGCATATGACTTTAGATTAAAAAAATATACAACAACTGACAGACTCGCATAAAATGATTTGAAACAATGTGTCCCATGGTTATGGATTTTTCATTTGAAAAGGAGAAAATAAAAGTCTTTTCGAGTTACAAAATGCAAAACAGTTGTGTATATATATATTTATTTATTATGACATGTCTTTACATTTTGTGATTTGTAGATTCAACCTTTTTATATCTACCAAGTATTTTTTTTTATCACTAAATCAGAGTAAAAATCTCTACTCTGTTAGTGCATTTATGTCATGTTTCCAAGGATTGTCTAGTGAATGTGGGATATAGAAAAGGAAAATAATGATTTAAAAATTAACTAATGTTTCCATTCATATAGAAAGTTCATAGTTACAATCTTTAAATCAAGAGTGTAGAAGCCACTACTGGAAAGTCTCATTTACACTGGCATTCCAATGCTATTTTTTCCCCTTAAAAGAGGGAATCTGTGATAAGATAACACTCCCACATAGATAATTATCTAACTTATTTGATGTTTGATTTAAATTTACGTCACATGCTTATTAGAAGTTCAAAATAAGATAACAAAAGAAAAATCAAATAAGTATTACTAATATTACACTGGACATGAGAGTACTTAATCCTAGACCTGTCTCTAACTAATGAATGATGTCTGTGTCCTATTAGATTTGAGGTAGATAAGCATAAGGGTTTAATATATAGCCAATACATGTTGGAGAAATCTTAAATCCCCTTACATTGGAGAAATCTTTCCGAGATTTTGAAGCCGACAAAACATTTCTATCAGCCTAGTCTTGATATCATTGGTTTAAAGTCTCAAGACTTTGTAATCTCAAGACTCAAGACTCAAGACTCAAGACTCAAGACTCAAGACTCAAAATTATTCTCACCGACAGTCTTTCTAATCCAAAGGGCGTAGGATATCCGGCCGAAGTATATGGTTGGGGATTTGATCCAATCCTCCGAATAGATCCCTTGGTTGGATAATCATTTCGGATTCTTTTGATTCTTATCTAAGATCAATTGAAGATCTGATGGTCGACGAAACATTCTTGGAATGTTCTATTCTTGGAAACCAAAATCCTGATTGTATGGGCGAACAGATTGATGGGCTATCATCGATTCCTTAAATAGCTCGGATGATCTTCTTAATTGATTCCGTCCAACGGGTAGATTGGAGGAATTCCTTTGGTAAGTGCCAACGGCTATGATGGCATAAAGGAGTATAAAAGGAAGACGTTCTAGTTGTTTTAAGTGTGTGATCGATAGATAAATTCCGTAGTCCGAAGAACCTTGATTGTTAGTCGAGACAGCAGCCGAGCGAAATTGTATACACAGAGTGGTTGTACTTGGTGATACCTTGAGCGAGTGTAGTAGATCATCTACATCGAGAAATCAAGGAAGATCAACACCGTAACATCTCTTTGTTCATAGTGGAATCCAGCCAATCGGCTGTCGCGCGTAAGAGTGGACGTAGGCTTGAATCAAGCCGAACCACTATAAACCTCGTGTTTAATTCTCTCTTTCCTTTACTCGCCTTACGATTGATTTTTCAATCCTTCATCTGTTTAAGTATTGCGCAAACTGCAAGAAAATTTTCATAAACCTATTCACCCCCTCTAGGTTCTCGTACTAGCATTATCAATTGGTATCGAGCCTGTGTTCTTACTTTATTTGAAGTGTTTTACTTCGAGTAAAAGATCCATGGCTAGTATGCTAGCACCGTGGCTGGTGGAAGGGCAAAGCAATACAAGACCACCCTACTTTGATGGAAAGGATTACAACATCTGGAAAACAAGATGAAAGCTTTTCTACGATCAAAGGATCCTCCGGAATGGGATGTGGTGGAAAGAGGAATTACTCCTACCGCTGCATCAGCATCCGAAAGAGGGAAAGAAACTATTGAACCCAGCGGAATGTCTCAAGAAGAGATAAACAAGAGACAAGCACTCGATGCAAAAGCAATTTACTCTTTATATTGTGCTTTATCACCAACTGAATATAACAGAATATCTTCTTGTGATACAGCAAAAGAAGTCTGGGACAGATTACATATCACTTATGAAGGGACAGACCGAGTGAAGGAGACCAGAATCAACATTCTCCTTGGTCAATATGAAGCCTTCAAAATGAAACAAGGAGAATCTATAACTCGACATGTTTAGCCGTTTTACGATATTGTCAATGGCCTTGAGAATCAAGGACAGAAAATTTCTGATCCTATGAAGGTGAACAAGCTACCGCGTGGACTCTCCAAGGATTGGAATCATATAAAGACTTCAATAAGAGAGACGCAAAGAATTATGCCATTATCTGTAGACGAGCTGATTGGAACTCTTCATCTTATGAAGTGGAACGAATTAATGAAGAAGAAGATCCAAGAGGTAAGAAATCCATTGCATTAAAATCTAACGATGATTCTCGATGATACAGACTCAAGAAGATCTGGATGATGAGGAGCTTGCTCTTATGATTAGAAGGTTCAGAAAGTTGAATAGAAAAGGAAGAAGGTTCAACTCAAGGAAACAAAGTCTTCAAACAAAGCAAACCAAGTTTGTTGATAATGAGGAACCAAACAAAGATGTAGTTTGCTTCGAATGTAAGAAAAAGGGACACATCGTAGACCAAATTGTCCTCTCCCCGAAGAAGAAAAGAGGAAAAGCTGAAAAGTCTCGAAAAGCTCTCAAAGCCGAAACTTGGAGCGATACAGAGTGTGAAGAAAGTGATGAGGAATATGCCAACCTATGTCCGATGGCACAATCGACTCGTACTGGATCGACTCGGCATGTGAATGTGAGGTAAGTAATTATAAAATTCCTGTCAAAGTCTCTAAATACATTGATGAACTATGTTTTAGTCTTAAGACTTCTCTAAAAGGATTTCCGAACTGAAAAGGAAAACTTAGTTTTAAAACAAAAGGAAAATATTTTAGAAGAAAAAGTGAAAAGTTTAGACTTGAATTTTTCTACTCTTAAGGAGAATGAAGATAAACTTTCAAAAGAAAATGCTTTCTTAAAAACTGACTTATCAAATATTTCAAAGAAATTTTCAATAGGGTCTGAAAACTTGAAAAAGTTCTTTCAGTCCAAAGACCTTACTTTAACAAGTCTGGTTTGGGTATGACAGCAGAAACAATTCCTTTAATTGATTTTCCAAAAGTAAAAGAAAGAATTAAGAAAAGACCAACAAAGGAGACTTACAAAAATCATTTCAAGAAAGTCTTTGTAAAGTCTGTAGGTCGAAGTGCTCTAAGGTGTTCAAAGTGTAACAATGATCATTTTGAAAAAGAATGTCCTATGGTTTGGAAGCCTGTTAAGAGAGTATGGCCTAGTAATGCTTATTCTACTAACGCCAAAGGACCCAAGAAAATTTGGGTACCAAAGAAAGCGTGAGACTCTTCTTTTGAATGCAGTCTCTCGTCAAAAAGAAAGTGAAGTGGTATCTTGACAGCGGATGTTCAAGACACATGACAGAGACTCAAATTGCTTCATAAAGATTGTTCAAGTGAATGGTGGAAAAGTTTCATTTGGTGGAAACAGCAAAGGAAGCATTGTGGGTTTTGGAACTGTGAAAATTGGAAATCTCACAATAAGCAATGTCTCTCTAGTGGAAGGACTCAACTACAATCTTCTAAGCATTAGCCAATTGTGTGATACTGGTTTCAAGATCTCCTTTCAAGAAGGCACGTGTTCTGGAATTAGCAAAGACTCAACTCAGTCTTTCATGGGTCGAAGACATGGAAATATCTACCTTCTTGATGTAAAACCAAATGAAGCACAATGCCTAATCTCAATTCAAGATGAAGCAGTCTTATGGCACAGAAAGCTTGGCCATGTCAATATGAAACAATTAGCCAAAATCTCATCAAAGAAGCTTGTTCGAGGTCTACCTAAATTGCCATACCAAAAGTCTGATTCATGCACTCCATGCATTCTGGGAAAGCAGGTAAGAAATTCATTTAAGCAAATAAACCATGTTTCTACTAATCATGTACTACAGTTGCTTCATATGGATCTCTTCGGACCAACCAGAACCCGAGCATTGAGGTAAGAAATATTGCCTAGTAATTGTGGATGATTACTCCCGTTTTACTTGGGTATATTTTCTTTCAAGTAAGTCGAAACCTTTTCGTATTTTGAAAAATTTGCCAAAAAGGTTCAAAATGAAAAAGGATGTGCAATTTCAAGCATAAGAACAGATCATGGAAGTGAATTTGAAAATAAAGATTTTACGAAATTTTGTGATAAATCTGGTTTTAATCATATGTTTTCCTCTCCATATACTCCAGAGCAAAACGGAGTTGTGGAAAGAAAGAATAGATCTCTTCAAGAAATGGCTAGAACACTTTTAATTGAAAGCAAAATTTCTTCACGATTTTGGGCTGAAGTCAAGTTTCAACAGCATGTTATATTATAAATAGAGTCTTTTAAGACCTATTTTGGAGAAAACCCCTATGAATTGTTCAAAGGTAAAGAGCCTATTGTTTCATACTTTCATGTGTTTGGTTGCAAATGCTTTATTTTGAAAAATGCAAATGATAGAGTTGGTAAGTTTGAAGAAAGATCAGATGAAGGCATCTTCCTTGGATATTCTACATCAAGCAAAGCCTACGTAGAGTCTACAACAAGAAAAGCCAGTTAGTGGAGGAATCAACGAATGTTAAATTCCAAGACTCAATGCAAGATGAATCCAAAGACTTAGTATGAAGAGTTCAACCTACCCGCACCTTCCAATGCTTACAACTCAAGAAGCATCTCGCCTCTCGGAAGTCCAACATCAAGAAGCACATGAAGATTCAAACAAAGAAAGAGATCATCAACTAGGAAGAACAACCAAGAATCGGAAGCATAAATCCAGTCATCCTAAAGATCTCATTATTGGCGAAATGAATGAAGGAATCCGCACTGATCAAAAAGGCATGAAGAATCTAGTGCTGTGGCTCTCATTTCTGAAATCGAACCAAAAAGCATAGAAGAAGCTTTATCTCGATGAAAGTTGGATCGAAGCTATGCAAGAAGAACTCGCACAATTCAACATCAATGATGTCCGGGAATTGACATCTAAACCAAAAGGTAAAACTGTTATTGGAACCAAATGGGTATTCAGAACAAGATGAATGAAGAAGGAAAAGTCGTACGAAACAAAGCAAGACTCGTGGCCAAAGGATATACGCAAGAAGAAGGAATAGACTATGATGAGACTTACGCTCCAAAGAGCAAGGTTAGAAGCTATTCGTCTATTACTTGCGTTTGCTTGTTATAAAAATTTCAGGTTATTCCAAATGGACGTCAAAAGTGCATTCCTAAATGGATTCATCCATGAGGAAGTCTATGTGGAACAACCACCTGGGTTTGAAGACCCAAAGAAGCTAGACTCGCCTTTAGACTGAAAAGGCCTTGTATGGTTTAAAGCAAGCACCTCGAGCATGGTACGACGTACTAAGTAAATTCTTATTACAGAATGGTTTTGTCAAAGGTAAAGTAGATACTACTTTGTTTATCAAAAAGGAAAGCAAAAGCTTTTTACTTGTTCAAATATATGTGGATGATATTATTTTTGGATCATCTAATGAAAGTCTATGCAAGAAATTTTCTAAGTCTATGCAGATGAGTTTGAAATGAGTATGATGGGAGAATTAACATTCTTTCTTGGACTTCAAGTTAAACAAATGAAGGAAGGAACTTTTATTCATCAAGAAAAATATGCGAATGACCTTGTCAAAAGGTTTGGATTGAAAAATTGCAAAAAGACCGACATACCAATGTCATGTTCTCGAAGATAGACAAGGATGAAGAAGGGAAGAAAGTAGATCAAAAGCTGTACAGAGCATGATCGGCTCACTTCTTTATCTTACCGCTTCTAGACCTGATATTTTGTTGAGTGTTTGCATTTGTGCTAGGTTTCAATCAGATCCTGAGAATCCCATCTCAAAGCGGTAAAACGTGTTATCAAATACGTTGCCTCATCTTCAAGCATCGGTCTCTGTATCCCAAGAAGGGAGACTTTAAACTTCTAGGATACTCGATGCAGATCTGGCCGGTTGTAGTCGATAGAAAAAGCACCTCCGAATTTGTCAAATACTTGGAAACAGATGACAGTGTCTTGGTTTTCAAGAAAACAAAGCACCGTATCTCTCTCAACGACGTAAGGTAGTATGTAGCTCTTGGAAGCTGCTGTTCGCAAATTCTCCGGATAAAACAACAGCTACAAGACTTTGGGATTGAAGACTCATGCACGTAAATCAGATGTGACAACACCAAAGGTGCGATCAATCTCACCAAAAATCCAATCCTTCATTCAAGAGCAAAGCATATTGAGATTCGACATCACTTCATTAGAGATCATATTCAAAATGGAGAAATCTCGATTCAATTTGTTGATTCAAAGAGTCAACTAGCGGATATATTCACAAAGCCTTTGGAGAAAAATCAATTCAACCTTATCCGTTCAAGACTCAACATTTTGAAGCCCGAAGAAGTTAAAGTCTAGAGACTCACCAACTCTAAGACTCTAATCTTTCGACTTTAAATCCTCGACTCGACACTCGTGGCTATAGACTCGTAAGTTGTATTTCATCTAAGAGGTACGAATTTTCGTTTAACTCAAAAGGTACGATCTTTCGTTCGCTTATTCTATAATCCGCATGAAATTTGAAGTCTTATCTCGCTTAAAGGAATAATTTTGGCAGTTATTGATTTTGAAAATAATAAATCGTTCACTTTCCTTGCACCGATTGAACTTCCCTTTTCAAAACTGAGTTATATATATATATATACAGTTTTTCTTTTCTCCAATCTTCAAAACCCTAAAAGGCACTCTCCTCCCGATACTGTTCTACTGCTTGTTCGTCTTCGAGAAAGTGGTCATTTTTCTTGGGAAAGCAAGTGAAGGAATCTTCCAAACGACAAAGAAAGATGTCTTCTTCGAGGAAATCATCAAGAATCGCAAGCAGGGGACCACAAAGAATGGAGAAGGGACCGACTCACTTCGATCTCACTGAGGAAGAAGACTTAACAAGTCAGCGACAAAGTCCGATTCGCTCTCATCCACGTCATTCAACGCCTCCCCGCCCCACAAGGTGCAAGTCATCCTCAGGAAGAAGAGATAATCGAGGATGCCGACCCAAGAAGAGTCCAAAAGCCCTCCTTTATGTATAAACTTTATCGTGCGTTGAAAAGCACAGTACTTCATTGAAATATATAGATGACTTCCTTAAGGACAAAAATTATGGGAATGAGTATCGTTTTCAAGAAAATGGAGGAATTGGGAATTGCCCCGAAAGGAACAAAGCAGAGGAAGCACTTGCGAACATTCCAAGTGATCCTCTTATGCCAGACAAAATTTAATTGAAGGGAACGATGATGACAGAATGTTCCTTGAATTTCAACCGAAAATGGGCGTGGCAGCAAAGGGTGAAAGGAAATCGATGGATTTGTTCAAATCCAAGGATCAAGAAAAAGTGTATTCAAGGCTGATGAAAAGAGGGGTGATAAACCCTAGAAGTGTCGATTTTGACTTCCCGGACGCCATCAACATAAACTTAAGAGAAAAGTTGAATTTGTTTCAACTTGAGAATTTTTGCTCGACTCAACAGACGGGTATGCTCATCTCGACCGCTTATTTCTATTCAAATCTTAGCTTTCGGATGCGAATAGAATATCATTTAGTGTACTAGACAAAGTCTACGTGGTAGATGTGAATATGTTGGCTGATATAGTTGGAGTTGAACGAGGACGTTATCTACCAATCAAAGTCTCACCTGCTCGTATTACTCGGAACTTGTCAAAGATAGGGACGCAGAGAAGAAAATTACCTATTCCAGATGAATGCTATCAACATTGTGCTTCATAAGATTGTAATCAATTGTCTTAGACCAAAGTCTACGTCAAAGACTACCGTGTCTCATTCTCAAGCAAAGTTGATGTACGCGATCAACTCAGACGAAAGTTCTCTCTCCCGCACACTATTCTCTTCCATATGTACAGAGCAATGTCAAAAGACAAAGGACAATTGCCTTATCCTGGTCTGGTGACCAAGATCTTCAGACACATGAATATTGAACCGCCTCAAACACTTTGTGTTCAACCGTGTGATAAGATGGTGATAGGTTTGAAGATGTTATCGAAGATGCGTCTGAAAGAACTTTCCAAGGCAATGGAGAAATTCAGAGTGAAATCTCCTGTTCGCCCGCTTCAAAGAGAAAAGGAAAGGAGGCCATTGGAGCCCCATCGAAAAGAAGAAAAGATCTCTCATCTTGGAGGATGAAGATGAAGAGGATGAAGATCCTACTATTCCTGCTCTGACAAGAACAAGACGTTATGTGTCTCAGCTTACAGAATTTCAGAAGAAACAGAGAGAAGAAGAAGAGCAAACCAAGAGCAGAGAAGAAGAAGAGCAGAGAGAGAAGGAGAAAGAAGATGAAGAAGAGAAAGAAAAGTCTGCTGCTGAATCTGGAGAGAAGGGAAATCTAGAGCATGATCATCACTCTTTCCCTTTGGATGTACTAGAGACAGGGGGAGTTGGCGAGCATGAAAGGTCTACACCTCATGCTGCAGATAGTGAAGGTCCAAGACATTCTCCAGAAGACCCAGAAGAATTTCAGGTTTCTCAATTGCCTGAAGAAGGTGATACATCAACACCAAATCTGCAAGACTATACAGAAGCGCCATCGTATACATTTACTCCATCTGAAAAAGCTGATGCAAATACTGCATGACAATTCTGCAGATTTTCATCGTATCATGGATATTCTTCTGAAATGCGTGGCCAAATATATGCTCGAATGTGAAATTCAAGTCATGAAGAATGCTGGACAAGCATCTTCAAAAACCCGGAGGACAAGATGAAAGACCTTGCTCTGCAAATTCAAGCCAATGCCAAAGGAGAGGAGGTAGCTCATCTAAGGGAGGACTTGAAGAGACTAGAAGGCGTAGTCCACCAATGGGAGAATTCCAGATCGTGCGCATTCCCAAGCGTACATGACTCCTTTCTCACCCTCTTTTTAAATGATGACAAAAAGGGGGAGAACCAATTTGAACAAACAAACATTATTTTAAAACTTTGACTATTTTGATTTTTGTGGTTATGTTTTTGAGTATGACTTGAGAACTTGAACTTGGGTGTGAGACTGAATGGCTGTGGAATTTGATGCTTGACTGGTTGCATTTATATTAAGTATTGTTATATGGTATTACTCATGAAAGACTAACCAATTTTGCTGTGGATGCAGAGTCTGGTTGTTTATTAATCTTTATGAGTTAGCCATATTGCTTGAGAAATGTTTTTGCAGGTCAAAGTTGTTCAAATCTACAAGAAAGTTTTGTCACCATCAAAAAGGGGGAGATTGTTGGAGAAATCTTTCCGAAGATTTTGAAGCCGACAAAACATTTCTATCGCCTAGTCTTGATATCATTGGTTTAAAGTCTCAAGACTTTGTAATCTCAAGACTCAAGACTCAAGACTCAAGACTCAAGACTCAAGACTCAAAATTATTCTCACCGACGCCTTTCTAATCCAAAGGGCGTAGGATATCCGGCCGAAGTATATGGTTGGGGATTTGATCCAATCCTCCGGAATAGATCCCTTGGTTGGATAATCATTTCGGATTCTTTTGATTCTTATCTAAGATCAATTGAAGATCTGATGGTCGACGAAACATTCTTGGAATGTTCTATTCTTGGAAACCAAAATCCTGATTGTATGGGCGAACAGATTGATGGGCTATCATCGATTCCTTAAATAGCTCGGATGATCTTCTTAATTGATTCCGTCCAACGGGTAGATTGGAGGAATTCCTTTGGTAAGTGCCAACGGCTATGATGGCATAAAGGAGTATAAAAGGAAGACGTTCTAGTTGTTCTAAGTGTGTGATCGATAGATAAATTCCGAGTCTCGAAGAACCTTGATTGTTAGTCGAGACAGCTTCGAGCGAAATTGTATACACAGAGAGTGTTTGTACTTGGTGATACCTTGAGCGAGTGTAGTAGATCATCTACATCGAGAAATCAAGGAAGATCAACACTGTAACATCTCTTTGTTCATAGTGGAATCCAGCCAATCGGCTGTCGCGCGTAAGAGGGACGTAGGCTTGAATCAAGCCGAACCACTATAAACCTCGTGTTTAATTCTCTCTTTCCTTTACTCGTCTTACGATTGATTTTTTAATCCTTCATCTGTTTAAGTATTGCGCAAACTGCAAGAAAATTTTCATAAACCTATTCACCCCCTCTAGGTACTCGTACTAGCATTATCACCGCACTGTTTTGGTGGAATAAAGAGGGAAAACAAAAATGTCACTCCTGATTCAGTGACATATAAAGGATTGATTGCTGATGTTAAAGGTTTTGGTTTTCGTTTGAAGAGAATGTGGTACGAGAGACCTGGTGAATACTACAACTTGCTCACAGAGATCAAGTGTGATGAGCAAGTGAAAGGAATGGTGCAACTAGCATCTGAAAGAAGATCAGTACATCTGTACGTCGAGGGAGGGGTTGACAGTGAGTGGGAGGGAGAATACGATGACGAGATGATGAAGATGTTGAGGGTGGAATGGGCAAAGAAGAATGATGTGTATTCTGATGAGGATGAGGCTGAGGGGGACATTTCAAGTCCTGATGAAGACTTAGACACTGCTGTGGGGTGAAAGGGAAACTGATAGCACCTCCTCCGTCGATGATTTCCAATCAAAGCCGGGCAATTTTGAATGTTTTGAGCCCACGGGAAATAGGAGGCAAATGAGGGATGGAAGGATTGGGCACTCGGCAATGTCAATGTATTGAAAACGCCGTTTATGGAAAATAGAAAGGAGAAGGATGAGAGTGGGGAACTTGCCTATCAAAATGATGTTGTTCAGTCGAGCTGCCAAAGGTGCAAAGGAGTTGAACGTCATGAGAGCTCCTGCAAAGCTAAAAGGATGAAGGGGACCTTTCTTCCGTAAGTATTGAATATTTGTTTTGTCTACATCAGTCCTTATATTCCCCAAAAGGAAAAAAAAAAAGGGTTGTGCTGCCCTCGAAACTCATTCGGAACTTCAACGTGGTCCAGGTGAACAGTGATACAAGCAGAGGAAATGGGGCCAGATGTGCTTCAAGCCCAGTGCAGAAAGAGGCAAAGCAAGGGCATGACTTCAACTTCAAGAAATTGCAATGCTTCGAGGTCGGGTAGGGACACAGCTTCTACCTTAGGAAAGGGCATGGCATCAAATTCAGGAAGGGGATAGCTTCAAATTCACGAAGCAGCGTGACTTTGAGTTCTGGAAGGGGCAGAGGTTCAACTTCAGAAAAGGGCGCAACTTTGAGTTCAGGAGGGGCACGGCTTTGAGTTTACAAAGAGGCAGAGGTTCATGTTCAAGAAGGGGCACAACTGAAAAGGGCGCCAGTCTGTTGGAGAAATCTTTCCAGAAGATTTTGAAGCTGACAAAACATTTCTATTAGTCTAGTCTTGATATCATTGGTTTAAAGTCTCAAGACTTTGTAATCTAAAGTCTCAAGACTCAAGACTCAAGACTCAAGACTCAAGACTCAAGATTATTCTCTCTCGACGGTCTTTCTAATCCAAAGGACGTAGGATATCCGAAGCCGAAGTATATGGTTGGAGATTTGATCCAATCCTCCGGAATAGATCCCTTGGTTGGATAATCATTTCGGATTCTTTTGATTCTTATCTAAGATCAATTGAAGATTTGATGGAAAGGATTACAACATCTGGAAAACAAAATGAAAGCTTTTCTACGATCAAAGGATCCTCCGAATGGGATGTGGTGGAAAGAGGAATTACTCCTACTGCTGCATCGGTATCCGAAAGAGGGAAAGATATTGTTGAACCCAATGGAATGTCTCAAGAAGAGATAAACAAGAGACAAGCACTCGATGCAAAAGCAATTTACTCTTTATATTGTGCTTTATCACCAACCGAATATAACAGAATATCTTCTTGTGATACAGCAAAAGAAGTCCGGATAGATTACATATCACTTATGAAGGGACAGACAGTGAAGGAGACCAGAATCAACATTCTCCTTGGTCAATATGAAGCCTTCAAAATGAAACAAGGAGAATCTATAACCGACATGTTTAGCCGTTTTACAGATATTGTCAATGGCCTTGAGAATCAAGGACAGAAAATTTCTGATCCTATGAAGGTGAACAAGCTACTGCGTGGACTCTCCAAGGATTGGAATCATATAAAGACTTCAATAAGAGAGACGCAAAGAATTATGCCATTATCTAGACGAGCCGATTGGAACTCTTCATCTTATGAAGTGGAACGAATTAATGAAGAAGAAGATCCAAGAGGTAAGAAATCCATTGCATTAAAATCTAACGATGATTCTGATGATACGACTCAAGAAGATCTGGATGATGAGGAGCTTGCTCTTATGATTAGAAGGTTCAGAAAGTTGAATAGAAAAGGAAGAAGGTTCAACCCAAGGAAACAAAGTTTTCGAAACAGCAAACCAAGTTTGTTGATAATGAGGAACCAAACAAAGATGTAGTTTGCTTCGAATGTAAGAAAAGGGACACATCGACCAAATTGTCCTCTCCCGAAGAAGAAAAGAGGAAAAGCTGAAAAGTCTCGAAAAGCTCTCAAAGCCGAAACTTGGAGCGATACGAGTGTGAAGAAAGTGATGAGGAATATGCTAACCTATGTCCGATGGCACAATCGACTCGGACTGGATTAGACTCGACAGTGAATTTGAGGTAAGTGATTATAAAATTCCTGTCAAAGTCTCTAAATACATTGATGAACTATGTTTTAGTCTTAAGACTTCTCTAAAAGGATTTCCGAACTGAAAAGGAAAACTTAGTTTTAAAACAAAAGGAAAATATTTTAGAAGAAAAAGTGAAAAGTTTAGATTTAAATTTTTCTACTCTTAAGGAGAATGAAGATAAACTTTCAAAAGAAAATGCTTTCTTAAAAACTGACTTATCAAATATTTCAAAGAAATTTTCAATAGGGTCTGAAAAACTTGAAAAAGTTCTTTCAGTCCAAAGACCTTACTTTAACAAGTCTGGTTTGGGTATGACAGCAGAAACAATTCCTTTAATTGATTTTCCAAAAGTAAAAGAAAGAATTAAGAATAGACCAACAAAGGGGACTTACAAAAATCATTTCAAGAAAGTCTTTGTAAAGTCCGTAGGTCGAAGTGCTCTAAGGTGTTCAAAGTGTAACATCAGGATCATTTTGAAAAAGAATGTCCTATGGTTTGGAAGCCTCGTTAAGAGAGTATGGCCTAGTAATGCTTTTTCTACTAACGCCAAAGGACCCAAGAAAATTTGGGTACCAAAGAAAGTGTGAGACTCTTCTTTGATTGCAGGTCTCTGTCAAAAGAAAGTTAAGTGGTATCTTGACAAAGTGGATGTTCAAGACACATGACAGAGACTCAAATTGCTTCATAAAGATTGTTCAAGTAAATGGTGGAAAAGTTTCATTTGGTGGAAAACAAAGAAAGGAAGCATTGTGGGTTTTGGAACTGTGAAAATTGGAAATCTCACAATAAGCAATGTCTCTCTAGTGGAAGGACTCAACTACAACCTTCTAAGCATTAGCCAATTGTGTGATACTGGTTTCAAGATCTCCTTTCAAGAAGGCACGTGTTCGAATTAGCAAAGACTCAACTCGATCTTTCATGGGACGAAGACATGGAAATATCTACCTTCTTGATGTAAAACCAAATGAAGCACAATGCCTAATCTCAATTCAAGATGAAGCAGTCTTATGGCACGAAAGCTTGGTCATGTCAATATGAAACAATTAGCCAAAATCTCATCAAAGAAGCTTGTTCGAGGTCTACCTAAATTGCCATACCAAAAGTCGATTCATGCACTCCATGCATTCTCGGGAAAGCAGGTAAGAAATTCATTTAAGCAAATAAATCATGTTTCTACTAATCATGTACTTCAATTGCTTCATATGGATCTCTTCGGACCAACCAGAACCCGAGCATTGGAGGTAAGAAATATTGCCTAGTAATTGTGGATGATTACTCCCGTTTTACTTGGGTATATTTTCTTTCAAGTAAGTCGAAACCTTTTCGTATTTTGAAAAATTTGCCAAAAAGGTTCAAAATGAAAAAGGATGTGCAATTTCAAGCATAAGAACAGATCATGGAAGTGAATTTGAAAATAAAGATTTTACAAAATTTTGTGATAAATCTGGTTTTTAATCATATGTTTTCCTCTCCATATACTCCGAGCAAAACGGAGTTGTGGAAAGAAAGAATAGATCTCTTCAAGAAATGGCTAGAACACTTTTAATTGAAAGCAAAATTTCTTCACGATTTTGGGCTGAAGCTGTTTCAACAGCATGCTATATTATAAATAGAGTCTTTTTAAGACCTATTTTGGAGAAAACCCCTATGAATTGTTCAAAGGTAAAGAGCCTATTGTTTCATACTTTCATGTGTTTGGTTGCAAATGTTTTATTTTGAAAAATGCAAATGATAGAGTTGGTAAGTTTGAAGAAAGATCGATGAAGGCATCTTTCTTGGATATTCTACATCAAGCAAAGCCTACGAGTCTACAACAAGAAAAGCCGGTTAGTGGAGGAATCAATGAATGTTAAATTCCAAGACTCAATGCAAGATGAATCCAAGAAGACTCGGTATGAAGAGTTTGAACCTACCTGCACCTTCCAATGCTTACAACTCAAGAAGCATCTCGGTCTCGGAAGTCCAACATCAAGAAGCACATGAAGATTCAAACAAAGAAAGAGATCATCAACTAGGAAGAACAACCAAGAATCGGAAGCATAAATCCAGTCATCCTAAAGATCTCATTATTGGCGAAATGAATGAAGGAATCCGCACCGAGATCAAAAAGGCATGAAGAATCTAGTCTTTGTGGCTCTCATTTCTGAAATCGAACCAAAAGCATAGAAGAAGCTTTATCGATGAAAGTTGGATCGAAGCTATGCAAGAAGAACTCGAACAATTCAACATCAATAATGTCCGGGAATTGACATCTAAACCAAAAGGTAAAACTGTTATTGGAACCAAATGGGTATTCGGGAACAAGATGAATGAAGAAGGAAAAGTCGCACGAAACAAAGTAAGACTCGTGGCCAAAGGATATACGCAAGAAGAAGGAATAGACTATGATGAGACTTATGCTCCAAAGAGCAAGGTTAGAAGCTATTCGTCTATTACTTGCATTTGCTTGTTATAAAAATTTCAGGTTATTCCAAATGGACGTCAAAAGTGCATTCCTAAATGGATTCATCAATGAGGAAGTCTATGTGGAACAACCACCGGGTTCGAAGACCCAAAGAAACTACATTCAGTCTTTAGACTGAAAAAGGCCTTGTATGGTTTAAAGCAAGCACCTCGAGCATGGTACGACGTACTAAGTAAATTCTTATTACTGAGAATGGTTTTGTCAAAGGTAAAGTAGATACTACTTTGTTTATCAAAAAGGAAAGCAAAAGCTTTTTACTTGTTCAAATATATGTGGATGATATTATTTTTGGATCATCTAATGAAAGTCTATGCGAGAAATTTTCTAAGTCTATGCGAGGATGAGTTTGAAATGAGTATGATGGGAGAATTAACATTCTTTCTTGGACTTCAAGTTAAACAAATGAAGGAAGGAACTTTTATTCATCAAGAAAAATATGCGAATGACCTTGTCAAAAGGTTTGGATTGAAAAATTGCAAAAAGACTCGACATACCAATGTCATGTTCTCGGAAGATAGACAAGGATGAAGAAGGGAAGAAAGTAGATCAAAAGCTGTACAGAGCATGATCGGCTCACTTCTCTATCTTACTGCTTCTGACGATATTTTGTTGAGTGTTTGCATTTGTGCTAGGTTTCAATCGATCCCGAGAGAATCCCATCTCAGTGCGGTAAACGTGTTATCAAATACGTTGCCTCATCTTCAAGCATCGGTCTCGGTATCCCAAGAAGGGAGACTTTAAACTTCTAGGATACTCGATGCAGATATGGCCTTGCGAGTCGATAGAAAAAGCACCTCTGGAATTTGTCAAATACTTGGAAACAACAGGACGTGTCTTGGTTTTCAAGAAAGCAAAGCACTGTATCTCTCTCAACGACAGAAGCAGAGTATGTAGCTCTTGGAAGCTGCTGTTCGCAAATTCTCTGGATAAAACAACAGCTACAAGACTTTGGGATTGAAGACTCATGCACAGAAATCAGATGTGACAACACCAGTGCGATCAATCTCACTAAAAATCCAATCCTTCATTCAAGAGCAAAGCATATTGAGATTCGACATCACTTCATTAGAGATCATATTCAAAATGGAGAAATCTCGATTCAATTTGTTGATTCAAAGAGTCAACTAGCGGATATATTTACAAAGCCTTTGGAGAAAAATCAATTCAACCTTATCCGTTCAAGACTCAACATTTTGAAGCCTGAAGAAGTTAAAGTCTAGAGACTCACCAACTCTAAGACTCTAATCTTTCGTACTTTAAATCATCGACTCACACTCGTGGCTATAGACTGTAAGTTGTACGAATTTTCGTTTAACTCAAAAGGTACGATCTTTCGTTCAGTTATTCTATAATCCGCATGAAATTTGAAGTCTTATCTGCTTAAAGGAATAATTTTGGCAGTTATTGATTTTGAAAATAATAAATCGTTCACTTTCCTTACACCGTTTGAACTTCCCTTTTTAAAACTGAGTTATATATATATATATATACAGTTTTTCTATTCTCCAATCTTCAAAACCCTAAAAGGCACTCTCCTCCCGATACTGTTCTACTGCTTGTTCGTCTTCGAGAAAGTGGTCATTTTTCTTGGGAAAGCAAGTGAAGGAATCTTCCAGCGACAAAGAAAGATGTCTTCTTCAAGGAAATCATCAAGAATCGCAAGCAGGGGACCACAAAGAATGGAGAAGGGACCGACTCACTTCGATCTCACCGAGGAAGAAGACTTAACAAGTCGCGACAAAGTCCGATTCGCTCTCATCCACGTCATTCAACTCCTCCCGCCCCCACAAGGTGCAAGTCATTCTTTGGAAGAAGAGATAATCGAGGATGCTGACCAAAGAAGAGTCCAAAAGCCCTCCTTTATGTATAAACTTTATCGTGCGTTGAAAAGCACAGGTTCTACATTGAAGTTTATAGATGACTTCCTTAAGGACAAAAATTATGGGAATGAGTATCGTTTTCTGAAGAAAATGGAGGAATTGGGAATTGCCCTGAAAGGAACAGGATGAGGAAGCACTTGCGAACATTCCAAGTGATCCTCTTATGCAAGGACAAAATTTAATTGAAGGGAACGATGATGACAGAATGTTCCTTGAATTTCAACCGAAAATGGGCGTGGCAGCAAAGGTGAAAGGAAATCGATGGATTTGTTCAAATCCAAGGATCAAGAAAAAGTGTATTCCAGGCTGATGAAAAGAGGGGTAATAAACCCTAGAAGTGTCGATTTTGACTTCCTGGACGCCATCAACATAAACTTAAGAGAAAAGTTGAATTTGTTTCAACTTGAGAATTTTTGCTCTGACTCAACAGACGGGTATGCTCATCTGACCGCTTATTTCTATTCAAATCTTAGCTTTCTGGATGCGAATAGAATATCATTTAGTGTACTAGACAAAGTCTACGTGGTAGATGTGAATATGTTGGCTGATATAGTTGGAGTTGAACGAGGACGTTATCTACCAATCAAAGTCTCACCCGCTCGTATTACTCGGAACTTGTCAAAGATAGGGACGCAGAGAAGAAAGTTACCTATTCCAGATGAATGCTATTAACATTCTCGCTGCATAAGGTTGTAATCAATTGTCTTAGACCAAAGTCTACGTCAAAGACTACCGTGTCTCATTCTGAAGCAAAGTTGATGTATGCGATCAACTCGGACGAAAGTTCTCTCTCCCGCACACTATTCTCTTCCATATGTACAGAGCAATGTTGAAAGACAAAGGACAATTGCCTTATCCCGTCCTCAGTGACCAAGATCTTCAGACACATGAATATTGAACCGCCTCAAACACTTTGTATTCAACCGTGTGATAAGATGGTGATAGGTTTGAAGATGTTATCGAAGATGCGTCTGAAAGAACTTTCCAAGGCAATGGAGAAATTCAGAGTGAAATCTCCTGTTCAGTCTGCTTCAAAGAGAAAAGGAAAGGAGGCCATTGGAGCCCCATCGAAAAAGAAGAAAAGATCTCTCATCTTGGAGGATGAAGATGAAGAGGATGAAGATCCTACTATTCCCGCTTCCGACAAGAACAAGACGTTCGTGTCTCAGCCTACAGAATTTCAGAAGAAACGAGAGAGAAGAAGAAGAGCAAACCAAAAGCGTAGAAGAAGAAGAGCAGAGAGAGAAGGAGAAAGAAGATGAAGAAGAGAAAGAAAAGTCTGCTGCTGAATCTGAGAGAAGGAAATCTAGAGCATGATCATCACTCTTCCCCTTTGAATGTACTAGAGACAGGGGGAGTTGGCGAGCATGAAAGGTCTACACCTCATGCCGCGATAAGTGAAGGTCCAAGACAATCTCCGAAGACCCGGAAGAATTTCAGGTTTCTCAATTGCTCGAAGAAGGTGATACATCAACACCAAATCTGCAAGACTATACGTAAGCGCCATCGTATACATTTACTCCATCTGAAAAGCTGATGCATATACTCATACGAGAATTCTGCAGATTTTCGTCGTATCATGGATATTCTTCCTGAAATGCGTGGACAAATATATGCTCGAATGTGAAATTCAAGTCATGAAGAATGCTGGACAAGCATCTTCATAAACTCCGGAGGACAAGATGAAAGACCTTGCTCAGCAAATTCAAGCCAATGCCAAAGGAGAGGAGGTAGCTCATCTAAGGGAGGACTTGAAGAGGCTAGAAGGCGTAGTCCGATCAATGGGAGAATTCCGCAGATCGTGCGCATTCCCAAGCGAATGACTCCTTTCTCACCCTCTTTTTAATGATGACAAAAAGGGGAGAACCAATTTGAACAAACAAACATTATTTTAAACTTTGATTTTTGTGGTTATGTTTTTGAGTATGACTTGAGAACTTGAACTTGGGTGTGAGACTGAATGGTCTGTGGAATTTGATGCTTGACTGGTTGCATTTATATTAAGTATTGTTATATGGTATTACTCATGAAAGACTAACCAATTTTGCTGTGGATGCAGAGTCTGGTTGTTTATTAATCTTTATGAGTTAGCCATATTGCTTGAGAAATGTTTTTGCAGGTCAAAGTTGTTCAAATCTACAAGAAAGTTTTGTCACCATCAAAAAGGGGAGATTGTTGGAGAAATCTTTCCGTAAGATTTTGAAGCACAAAACATTTCTATCGCCTCTAGTCTTGATATCATTGGTTTAAAGTCTCAAGACTTTGTAATCTAAAGTCTCAAGACTCAAGACTCAAGACTCAAGACTCAAGACTCAAGACTCAAGATTATTCTCTCGACGCCTTTCTAATCCAGTGACGTAGATATCCGAAGCCGGTATATGGTTGGGGGATTTGATCCAATCTCTCGAATAGATCCCTTGGTTGGATAATCATTTCGATTCTTTTGATTCTTATCTAAGATCAATTGAAGATCTGATGGTCGACAAAACATTCTTGGAATGTTCTATTCTTGGAAACCAAAATCCTGATTGTATGGGCGAACAGGATTGATGGGCTATCATCGATTCCTTAAATAGCTCGGATGATCTTCTTAATTGATTCCGTCCAACGGGTAGATTGGAGGAATTCCTTTGGTAAGTGCCAACGGCTATGATGGCATAAAGGAGTATAAAAGGAAGACGTTCTAGTTGTTCTAAGTGTGTGATCGATAGATAAATTCCGTAGTCCGAAGAACCTTGATTGTTAGTCGAGACAGGTTCGAGCGAAACCGTATACATGAGAGTGGTTGTACTTGGTGATACCTTGAGCGAGTGTAGTAGATCATCTACATCGAGAAATCAAGGAAGATCAACACCGTAACATCTCTTTGTTCATAGTGGAATCCAGCCAATCGGCTGTCGGTGCGAAGAGTGGACGTAGGCTTGAATCAAGCCGAACCACTATAAACCTCGTGTTTAATTCTCTCTTTCCTTTACTCGTCTTACGATTGATTTTTAATCCTTCATCTGTTTAAGTATTACGCAAACTGCAAGAAAATATTCAGAATACCTATTCACCCCCCTCTAGGTACTCGTACTAGCATTATCACAGTCCAAGTTCAGGAAGGGGCATAGCTTCAAAACAGCGCACCTATGAGTACAGAAAGGGGCAGATTAGGAAAGGGCCCAACTTCAAGTTCAAGAATGGACAAGACTTTTGAGTTCTGGAAGGGGCGCAACAAAAATGGGCACAAGTTCGAGATACGGGACGGACAAAGATTCCTCAAGTCCACGAAGCAGCGCAACTTTGGGTACAGGAAGGGGCAGAGGTTCAACCTCAGGAAAGGGTGCAACCATGAGTTCAGGAAGGAGAAGGACTATGAGTTTCGGAAGGGGCGCAGCTAAAATGGCCCCGAGTTTAAGATCAGGGACCGATAAGGGTCCAAGCTCGGCTGAGACTGGGTTTAAGACACCGAGGTCATGACGAGAACAATAAGGCCAGCACGAACAAGCACTGAAGCAAGCGGAAGATCTAAGGTAATATGACATGTCTTCATTCTTTGGGGGCGACGCCAAGGTTACGAACCCTACTTTTGGGAGGAGACTCAATGTGTCAAGGTAAAATTCTATTTTCCTTGAAGTTTCCTATATTTTTCCTTGAAGATTCCCATTGGCCAATCTGCTGTCTCCAAAAAAGGGGACGCTAACACGTATCTCCAGAGTTTTTCCGTTACTGACCCCTTATTGTGAACATACAAGTGGTGACCTCTTTTGCGGTGGGCTTGACCTAGTGCGAGAAATTTGTCATTCTGTGCATAAAAAACTTATTAAAAGAACAAGCCCTATATGAATTAATCTCATTGAGCCCGACTGTTGTAGCATTTGTTATTGTAGAAATCGGACACTTCTTGCTCTCTCTCGAAAACTATCTGACTGTTGGTACATTCTAGATGACCTAGAAATTTAAAAGGGTCAAAATCTGGCCAGTTAAGTCACACTTCGAAAATGTATAGATGAAAACGAGAGACGAGTCAAGAATGCATACTCGTGCTCATACCGATGAATAGAAACTCAAAAGAGTATAAACTCGTACTTCAGTTTCTATACGGACACACTTCTTTTTGTTTTTCATCTCTCTTTGTTGGGTTTCTTTGGTGCAAATTCTAGGACGAAGTTACTCTTCAAGCTGTTCATGATATCGCAACAATTCGTGGTAGGTCTCGAAACCCTGTGCTGT
>CM024719.1:53776812-53942894 GCA_014182545.1 Eucalyptus globulus
TATATTGTGTGCCCAAAGTCAAGACTTTGACTTTGGGCCCCACGTATATGACCTAGTTCGCCTCCTGCATGTAAAGAAAGAACTTTGCTCCCTTTTTTTTTTAATTCTATTTTATTTCCTTTTTTGTAAACCTTCATGGAGTCCAACGAAGTTTCTTCATCCAATTTGAAATCTATTTGGGAAATCTTTATCAACAAATTCGATTTAACTAATCGTTATCCGAATTCAAACTCGAGACAGTAATTTAACAAACACTTTGGACGAAACTTTAAGTGTTGTATGAGAGGAAACCGGCAAATAACAAGCTTAACAGTATCGAGAAGCTTGTTGCCCTGAAATATCAAGAGGGCACTCCAATGGTGGATCTCTTGAATGAATTGCAAAGCTTGATAAATGATGAGCTACAAGCATCGTTCTTCCTTAGCTTGCTTCCAGATAGTTATGAGACACTCATGACAACTCTCATCTTATCATCACTAACAGAAAAGCAAAGTTGGATGCGGTGAAATGTAGCTTGCTTGAGTATGAGGTGAGGGAGAAAAGTGTCCGACTTATCTAAACCACGACTTGTTGTCCTAGAGCATGGAGGAAGGAGTAAATCTCGATACTCCTATGACCGTGATAGATCCAAGGGAAGATCCGAATCAAGAAAAGGCATTGATCTTTATAATTGTGGTAAGCCAAGTCGATGAAGAATATCAATCGATCCTTCAAAAGAAGAAAGTAAAAGTAGATGCCAAGTAAGAATGACAATGCCGCGGTAAGTTCCCGGGATGCTTACTATAGATTATTAAATAAAAAAGAATTGGCTTGGCGGTTTGATAGGCTGAATCTATTTTGTCCGAGGATTGAGCCTGCATGTGACTTTACACCCTGTCCATTTAATAAATGATATCAGTTCAGATTGTCCCAGAAAAAAGAAGAAAAGAAAAAAAAAACCTCTTTGGACCAATCCACTAACCCTGAATAATATCTTCTCTATGTCATTAAATTTAGGTCTTCATCTTTAATATATGTGTTCGCTGGGAGGACTGAGCTTTGACAATTCTGAGAAACCAGACCACTAGCTACCATGGAGCCCCATCTTAGTTGAATTTAATATGCTCGGTCAAATGACAAGATCCAGTACATGTACATATGCAATAAATGTCACTTTCTCCAATCAGAAAAAGAAAAAAAAACTTTCATTTTTCCTCATGAAAAAATAAAAAGCTAGCCCGAGAACCCGTGGAAACATTACAGTTAAAGAGTTGGTTAACATTGGTGTTGAAGAGAATGTAGCTCCCCAGTCTAGTCAACGAAAGATTCCCTACGCGTTGGCCGGCGAGGCGCCATCGTGGAAATTTCAGCTACGACCACTACATTTTTAAGTCTATAAATAGTCCATTGCTTGCGTCATTGAGTGTGACCCATGTCGACACCAGGTCAATTACGTCGGTCCAAAGTAGCCAATCCGTTGTGTTTTTTACCTCTTCAACAGAGGAGGTAAGATAGAGTGACGGAGCGGAAATGAGATTAATGTGAATAGCAATCCACGGCACGTGCAGAGACTTGCAAATATGCGCAAAAGGCAGAACATGCTTAAAGCGCATGGACAGATAAACTCCACACTTTATAATCAAAGTTCAATGAAGCGGACAAACTTTGTTTCTACCCTAGACTAGACCAGAAACTAATTTCTCTTACTTTTCTGAGAAAGATTCCCGCACTGACATGACAATTGCAGTGTGTCCATCAATATTGAGGGAATTTTCAGCTCATTATTGAGTGTGAACTGAATTGCATCTCGCAATCTATGCGGCTGAATTAATTATGTGCATAAAAAATTTATTATTAATCTAATAATAACAAAGTCTTCAATTGATATCCTGCCATCTTAAAAATTAAATCTACTACACAAAAAAAAAAAATGCCGAGTTTGTGTGACTTTATGTACTCTAGTTAATTGGGATAATACAACATAATATATGTCGAATTTCTCATGATCCTTCCCTCTATCACCTTGATGTCCTTTGCCAAACATAAGGTCAACAATGGCTGCCCATGAAGGTATTTAACTCTAGAGTCGTCTATAGCACGTTATATATGATTTTAAGATGGTGGGACCTCAATTCATTTCCAGGAAATGCAACATTGGACTTGTGGGGTTGCACATATCTAATCAAGCCAAAAAAGAAAAAATTTAAAAATTATCTAAATGGCAGCATATTTGCCTTTATGGTCTTCCAAGGAGACTAAAAATTTCAATTTAAAAGTAATCATTGGTCTTCGTCAAGTGGTTAACACCAAAAAACAAGGGAACAAACTGACATATATGTAACCTTACATGTATTGTCCATTTTAATGTACAACGTGTAAACTTAAAATAAAATGAAAAATTATTGCTGAATGAGTTGGCATATTATCGACCAAGAAAAAAAGTCATGATACCAACTTAAGCAATATTGTATATTGGAATAACTATATCCTATTTTTCTAGATATCATAATGTGATGCATATCTTTTATTTAGTTGGTATTCAATAGTGATTTTTGACCATGTTATATGTGCTTTAGAAACATCGATTTTTAAGAAGTATAATGCTAATGATTTTAAATTTCATGTACTCAAAGATAAGAACAAAAGAGAATTCTAAATTTCTATGTCTATCACAACCGATCATCTAATATAACATGATGTCATAATATCAATTAAAATCGATTATAGATATGCACCATTAAGGAATATTAAAAAAATCTTCCTAATTATTCCTAACATCTTCTTAAACTCATGGTAACATAGAATAAGTCAACTAGAATTTTAATAAAAGATCTAAAACGTCTAGGTGAATGTGACTAAAATAAAAGTTTTCAACAATTAATTTAACAGTAAATTGATTAAAAAATTGCACATATATTAATGTCTTATGAAAAGATACAACACTTGCACGAATACCAAAATATTACTATAAATACAACTCCGGATCAAAAGACACCACTACTAATTAATTGGAAGGACAACACTAATATGAATAACAAGGAAAAGTTCCATCTCTAGTAACCAAAGCACGACCTATCTTTTTTTTTCTTTTCTATTGACTTCAATCGTTGAACTTTCTTTCTATTCGACCTCTCCAAAAAAACCAATTCGGTTTACTTTATCATGACCAAAAAGGGGTATTCGATATGAGACATTAAGTCTTGTGATTATGGCATCTACATAGGTAAGTGTAAATCGGAAAATGTTCAAAATGTTGAAAAAGCATTCATTTTTATAGGTAGTTGGTATTAAACATGCTCAAATAAACTCCTTTATTCCGTCCCCAAAAAAAAACACTTCTTAACATTTTTTTTTTTTGTAAACATGTGAAGGAGTAAATTAACCTGATGGAAATTAGTGGGTGGCCAAAGAGTCCAGACACAACATAAAAGAACACATATAAAGGTAAAGGAGTATAAGAAATCTCAAACTGGTAACCCTTATATCATAATCTGTAAAATGTGCATTAAATATTATGATTAATACTACGAAAAATCCCAAACTATTACACTAGTGACAAATTAAAATTTCCTTAGTTTACATTAAATTTAACCATCAAATTGTTGAATTGAATGACATGTGCTAGTCCATAGGTATATCGGTATAACAGTTTATAATTTTATCATCTATCTTGATTTGTAACTTTTGTGATATTAATATAATTTATCAAAGATTAATGAAAGATAAATTTATCACAAATGTACCTATTTGAAATTTTTGATGATCAAAAATTAGATTGAGGTAAAACTTGTTACATGTGTATCAATTTGGAATTTTTTATACTCAAAAAATTAATTTGAGATAAAATTGTCACATTTGTATCAATTTGAGTTTTTTCCTGATATTATCCAAAGACTATTTAGATGGTGAGAAACGTCATATGAATAGTCTCTTTCTCTCACTCGCAACCTTGACTATTAAGCTCAACACCCATTGACTCACGCCATCAACTCTTAATTTTTAATATGAGTTATGTCTTTTTACTAATCTTGCAATTAAGAATAGGAAGTTCTTTATTTTTTTTTTACTTTGTTTATCGGAAAATATTGCACTGAATGTGAATGTGTGAAGCTTGATGGAATCGATTCTATGGACCTACCCAAGATTTGGACCTGTTCGGGTGGACCCATGGAACCAACAAGCAATTTCTGATTTTAGTTTTCTAGAATTGGTTCGATTTTCGGATAGATCCATAAAATCGCCCATCTAAACCATGCTCATCTCTAGCGAAAACTATTCTTAAAGTAAATGTTATTTCTTATATCTAAATGAAACTAATACGATATACAAAAAAAAAACAAAATGAAACCAACAGACGAGACATTCATTTGAAGCATACTAAAATTTTAATTTTAAATTAAAAAAAAAAGGAAAGGCCACTAAGTTCGGGGTTGCCAAAATTCCCAAACTAAACTAATTTCTCCATATCATAATCCGTATTACGAGAACAAATAAGTGCATCAAAGATTATTTTAGATGGAGAGAGAGACCTTTTTTCCAAAAAGAAAAGAAAAAAAAAAGGAAAAGGACGAAGGGTTTTAAGCAGAATTTATTTGAAGAATCTGATCTGTCTCTGTCTGTCTCTGTCTCTGTCTCTCTCTCAACGAAGGGTTTTAAGCAGAATTTCTCTCTCTTTTCGCTCACCACTTCGCCCGGCTGTAGAATCCAGGTCTGGCTTTAGAGCGACGGCGGATGCCGCGTCCAGCGTCCCGGCGGCTGTGCCTTGGCCGATAGAGCTGCTAGTCCACACATCTGGAGACGCAAAGCGGCGGTCAGCCACGGACGGCCTCTCCTCCGCAGATCTGAGCTCCAACCTCCACGCCCGCCCCTCGGACGTCGGCGTGAGCAACAAGCCGTCGCCGTGGTTTGCTAACGACGATCCGAGCTGCTCAGATCTGTGAACGGCTCGTCACTTGCGATGACAGCCCGTTCGTCTTCTTCTCGTCCACAGATCTGAAGCGTTCCGTCTTGGACACGGAGGGGCCGGCTCGGCCTGGACACGCATCGGCGTCAGCCTAGACATGCGCGTGGTTTACTCCGTCGGCGGAGACGCCGGAAGTAGGCTCCGAGGTTCGGCGCAAAGGTGGTCGCAGGTAATTTGGCCCAATTTTTTTCTAAATAATTCAACATCCAAATATATATATATATATGCAATTTGTAAGCAGCTTAAAGTGCTAAAATATAGGCTCGCTTTTAATTTGAAGTGTATTTCTGAAAGAAAAAACACGTTTAGAAACAAATTTTTTATATGACTTTTTTTTTCTGGATTTCTATTTTTTGTTAAATTTGAAAACAATTTTTTATACATTATAATTGCCCCATAATTTTTTTTTAAATGATCATTCTATTAAGTTCCTAAATAATATACCTTATTTTTTTGTTCGAACCAAAAAAGGTTATAGGCATGATTGGAGATTTCTGGGTGGTTTGCTGATTGGATGCTTTAATTAAGGGGAGAAAGAAAAGGATTTTTTTATTCGTGGCCTTTATGGTCTCCCAATGGGTCTTTTTTTTTTTTTTAATTTCGAAACTTGTTTAAAAAGTCTTGCGCCCCTTCACTGGTGCCTACTTTTTTTATCGCTTGCCTTGAAAGCCTCCGCTCATTTCTTCCGCTAGGCCAGGCCACATCAACTTCTTTTCTCTATAGGGGGAGAGAGAGAGATCCGGCGGTAATAAGCTTCCTAGCTATGGCGAACTTGGAGGCTGGATCAAGTAGTGACACTGCACGAGCATTAGGGGGCGAGTATGAAGTGTTCCTGAATTTCAGAGGATTCGACACTCGTTATGGATTCACGGACTTCCTCTACCACAGCTTGGTAGATGCAGGAGTCCACGTATTCAGGGACGAAGATAAACTCCACGTCGGCGAAGTGATTGGTGAGAACCTTCTACGTGCTATCAACAATTCCATAATTTACATACCCATCTTCTCTGCGACTTATGCTTCCAGCAAATGGTGTCTCCGTGAGCTTGCGCACAGTTAAAAAACGTGCCTGAGTCAAAGGTTAAAAAGTATCCTTCCCATTTTTTTTCATGTGGAACCTGAGGATGTTAAGCTGAAGACTCCACTATATAGCGATGCTTTACTGGAACATGAGAAGAAGTTTCCGATAGAAGTCAAGGCGTGGAGAAAGGCTCTTACAGAGGTAGATGAAATCAAGGGATGGAACGTAAAAAAGGATCAAAGGTAATTACTCGTAAGACCCTTACCTCTTTCTTCATTTCTTTTTGTTGTATGGAATACGGTGTATCCTGTTGAATGATTTATTTTATTCTTTTTGTAACGGGAAGTATTGAAAACTACTTCCAACGCTGCTCTCATTCAACTTTACATCCTCTGCTTTGTCTATGATTACCCAAGGAAACTAAGATTTGGTGAAGCAAAATCATGTCTCAATATTCAATAGAAGCGAGAGCAAACTACAATCTTCAATGTACAGCGCTGCATTTCTCTTCACAAGTGCTGAAAGTTTTCTAGGCTCAGCTATATTCTCCCATTACAACCAGTTGGTTAGTTTTTCTATTGCGTAGGTAATACTTAGTCTTTATTTCTAAATACATATGAAAAACATATCAAGTGAATCGTGCTAATTTGGCCCATAGTAATTATTCGGTGTACTTGGATCTGGTCGTTGATGTGCTTCAATTTATTCAAGTTAAAGTTTTGACTATCCGAAGTGTGATGCGTGGGTAGATCTAGTCAACTAATGAAAGTGCTTTTGCATACGGCAGCCAAGCAACGATTGTCAAATTGGTTGTTGAAAGGGTTTTGGAGAAACTGGAGTTGAAACAAAGATTAGTGCTTGAACATTTAGTCGGACTTGATGATCGGGTAAAGCACTTGACAGAGTTATTAGATGTCAACCATCGCAATGTGCGGCTCATTGGAATTTATGGAATGGGTGGCATTGGTAAAACAACTGTTGCCAAAGTCGTCTTCAACGAACTATCTTCCTTCTTTGGAGAGTGTTCTAGCTTTCTTGAGAACGTTCAAGAAAAGATGTCGATTGAGGATGGCATAGTCCAATTGCAGAAAAACTATTGTCTGACATTGTTGATCCTGGATTTGCAAAAGGAGTCAAGAATGTTGAACAAGGAATGAAGAGGATTGGAAAAGTACTCGGCACTAAGAAGGTTCTTGTGGTTCTAGATGATGTTGATAATAAAGACCACATTAAGAAACTAATAGGAAACAATTCATTACATTCAAGATCTAGAATAATTATTACAACGAGAAACGAGGCTATTTTGCAAGGTCAGGACTTTAAAGGTGAAATTATAGAGTATGAGATGCTTAAGATGGATGATGATCTTGCACTTGAGCTTTTTTGTCAGCATGCCTTTGGGAAAAACTTTCCTTTGGATGATTATCATCAGCTTTCCACGGAAATTGCCTCGAGGACAGGAGGGCTTCCTTTGGCTGTTGAAGTGATAGGTTCATTACTTAATGGACAAGACAAAGTGTTTTGGAAAGAGACTATGATCAAGTTAAGGAATATACCTGAGGAAGAGATTCTAAAGAAGTTGATGATTAGCTATGAAGTCCTAGACAAATATCAGCAACAAATTTTTTTTCGATATAGCATGCTTCTTTTCCAATGAGAAGAAGACCGATGCAATTTACATGTGGGACAATTGTGGATTTTTTTCCTAATAGAGGAATTCTCGTCCTTACCAATAGGTGCTTAATAAAGATATTGGATGATGATAAGTTCTGGATGCACGATCAACTCATAGACATGGGAAGGCAAATCGTCCATCAAGAAAGTCCAAATAACCCTAGCAAGCGAAGTAGGGTGTGGATTATAAAAGAAGCCTTTGAAATAATAAAAACCAAAAAGGTAAGTAAGAAATGTCCAATTTTCAAATAGATGTATATTCTAAGATAAAGGATTCCTGCTTGATTTAGGATGTTTATCATTTTTTTTTTTTGATCCATTCAAGATTGTAAACCATAGTGATTGGAAGTTGACTAACTTCTTCACACCATTGGCAAATTTCACTTGCAGAGGAAGTACAAAGTTCAAGCACTCAAGATAGATGGATCTCCTTTTATAATGGGTTTGTGATTACTAATGGGATTGTATAAATCACAAAGAAAGAGTTTGAAAATTTTCCAAACCTAAGATTCCTCAATTTAAAATTTATAAATTTTGTTGGGGACTTTGCAAAGTGTCATTCAAAGTTGAAATGGCTTTCTTTGCAGAGTAGTCCTTGGTATATGACTAGAGATTTCAGGGCGGACAATGTATATTTCAATGATCTTCTTGTTTTCAAACTCGACTACAATGACTTCAAAAATGATTCAAAAGTATGGGACATGATCATGGTAAATCATATGTTTTGATTCTAGTCTAATGGTGCTAGTGTTACTATGCATTGGTTCTTACACTTGACATGCCATCATTTTTACAGGGGACACCGAAGTTGAAAGTTCTATCTCTCAAGTCATGTCATGGCATAACGACAATCCCAAACTTCTCTAAATGCTTGGAATTAGAAAGGTTGACTCTTGCAAACTGCAAAAGTTTAAAGAGAATTGAAAGTTTCATTGGAAAACTACAATCCTTTATTGAGTTATAGATTGAAGGGTGCTAGTCTCTTACTAATTTGCCTGAAGAAGTGGGGGCACTAGGTAAGCTCGAGTGCTTCTTATTGCGGGAATGTTATGAGTTGAGAAAGCTCCCAGGCTCACTTGGGAATTTAACCTCATTGAAAGAGTTGGACTTATCGAATACGAGCATATGGGAACTTCCCAACTTCATTGGAAAGTTAAAATCATTATGCATCCTCCGGGAATTTAACCTTATTGGAAGAGTTGGACTTATCAAATTTGAGCATAAGGAGAATCTTCCAAAAGCATTATGTGTCCGTAGGAAGATAGGAGAATCTTGCTTGGCATTTACCTAGTGGCATCAGCATGTTGGTAAATCTTAAAGAGCTAGATCTCTGTGGGCATAAAGGAATGAAAGCTGAAATTCCTTATGGAATTGAAGGATTGTCATCTTTAAAAATCCTAAATTTAAAATCCACTAGTATTTGCCGAATTCTGGGGAAAATCGACATGCTTTGTCACCTCCAAATGGTCGACTTATTGGATTGTCATGACATTCAAGAGTTGCCAAAATTTCCCACAAGTTTGACTTGTCTACGTATTCAATCTGAATCATTGCTCTCAGTTCCTGATTTGTCGTATCTTACTAGGTTGGATGAATTGCTACTAAGTAATTACAAATCTGCTGGAGAGATATCAAAACCGATCACAGGATGCAATTTATGTTGGATTGAGGGGTTATTTAAACTGAAAAAGTTAACGTTATGTCTGCTTGGCGTCCTTGGACCTTTAGAGTTGGCTTATCTTCCTCATCTAAAATTCCTTAATTTGGCGGGCCTAGACTTAAAAACCCTCATGCAGCTTCCGTCCTCCACCAGCAATTGGAAGTATTTGCGGACTTTATCGATCAGTCATTGTGAAATGGGAGACATTTTACTCGAGGGACTTCCACAATTGGAAGAATTAAATGTTCATTCTTGTATACGGCTTAAGAGATTATTCATTCTTTCGAAATTACTGAAGCTACGACGAGTGAGTGTATCATCGTGTCGAGAGCTAGTTGAGATACAAGTTGTGGATCTTTTGGAATCATTGAAAATCTTGGACATTCATCATTGCGAATCTTTGAAAAGAATAAGTGGATTGTTATACTTGAGGAACCTAGAGAGTTTGGAAATCCATGACTGCCATGTACTTACTAATGTTGAGGGCCTTGACAAGCTAGAGTCTCTGAAATATTTGGAGGTCAAAATGTGCACGTCATTGGGAAGGTTGATTGATGCATCTTGCACAAAAATACCAGATGATTGCCACGTCAATATAAGTAGTTGTGGAGACCATATCATAGACTTTGGTCAATTTAGTAGGAATGCCCCTGCAGCATTATAAAGATGATTCTTCAGGTACGGCATCTTCTTCGTCAATGTGTGGACTTTTGCTTGCTTCCTTTTTAGGCCAAATATCCTCCTTTCTTTAGCGACATGATATCCACCTTTTCAAAGGTGCCATTTTTTTGTTGCACGCTAATGTCTTAGGTGGTTGATTTGTTTCCTTACATTAGTCACTCATCTCCTTCCTTTTTGGGTGTTGGATAGTCTTAGTTCTTTAGTATTGCTTGCAAACTAATATAATCACTCTCAATATTAAATTAATCAAAATTGCTTTCATAGATAACATGCTAGATCATAAGTTATCGATTTCAAAAAAATTATATGATTCCTTTGCAACTATTTCTTTTTTAAGTTTTGCAATAGGCATAATTAATGCACAAATATAATATCGTGCATGTAATAAAGGTAATTATGGACTATTTAATTCGATTATCTCATTAATGCGCTATGGAGAAATTAATGTCCAATTCATAGTGTACAAAAGAAAATTAAAAAGAACTCATTAGATTTTTCCAAGTGTCACATGGGAAAGCGAATGAAGGCAGATAATTTGTGTATATATGTTGATATTATGATAATTTATCTCTTATAAATTCGATAAGCATAATTGTAACGTTTGTTTTGCTTTTTCTTTGCTATTTCTGTTAGACTATTTATGCAATTTAATATAGGGTTAATCCATTTACTTGCAGATTAATCAAAGACTGTGTTACGCATTTATTTATTGTTTTGCCGGTGCATGCACATACAGTGGACGTGACTAGCTTTCCATTTTTGGCCACCAATTAGCACATAGTCATATGTATATATGTACATACATATCATGTTTTGTTTTTTATGTTTTATGTCTTTACATTTTTGTGATTTGTAGATTCAACTTTTTTATATCTAGATTATTTATTTTATCTAGAGTAAAAATTTCTACTCTGTTAAATGCATTTATGTCTTGTTTCCAAGATTGTCTAGTGAATGTGGGATATAGAATAACAAAATAATGATTCGAAAATTAACTAATGTATCCATTCTTATAGAAAGTGAGTAGTTACAATATTCAAATAAAGAGCGGAGAAGCAACTACCAGAAAGTTTTATTTACACTGGCGTTGTAATATTCAATCTTAAGTAATGATCGAAGGGTAGTTAATTCGTGGTATACATGTTTGACATTATGATGATCCACCTCCTATGAATTTGTTGTGTTGGCCTCTTGAGTAAAGATACTTAGAATGTTTATGCAATTTAATTCAGAGCTGATCTATCCACTTGTAGTTTAAGCGATAACTGTGAGTCACATTTATGTACTACTTTGCCGGTGCATGCATATATAGTGGGCTTGACTCGCTTTGTATGTTCGGCTACCAATGGGCTTGAGTAGCTGTCAATGCATTTTTAGCACCACTACAAGTCGCGAACACGCAGAATTGTCATCTTTTTATAGTACATGATTATTTCAAAGTAAATCGAAGCGCATATTGCTTGAACAAATAGTAATATATTATATCAGGATGTAACTTTTATATGAGCAAATAAATTATCTCTCTAAAAATGCAACTTATGGATGAAAAGAGACACTAATTGATTTTGAAGCATATTTTTTTACATATGAAAAGAATACAACATACAGACTTTCTTAGACTGATTTAAAACAATCTTTCCCGTTGTTAGGAATTTTCATACGAATATGAAAAGTAGAAAATAAAACTCCTTTTTAGTTCCAAAATGCAAAATGCAAAAAAAAAAAAAAAAAAATTATGCAGTATTATCATTGAAATAAATATCTAACAATTAAAAGATAGCAGCACGTGAAGTACATAAAATTATTACAAAAGAGTAGATTATTGTTATTAAAGTGAATATAAGATGAAGGATTAAGTTCACTAAAATAATGGAATTAAAGTTAGAAACAGACAGAACATGAGACATATCGCCAAAAAAAAATTGACTAAAGCCATAAAAATCCCCAAATCAACTCCCCCAATTTGCTGAAAACCTCAATTTCCTCGAATTGAACCCTAGTTTGTCATCACAATCCCCAATTTCCACTCAATGACATCAAAGTCCAGAGTAGAGATTAGCTATCTCGAGATTTTGCAGCAGAAACGACACAGAGCTCTCACGTTAGGTGTACATTGAAGTCAACAGTCTTCATTTTTTTTTTTTAAAAACAAAAACCAGAAGAAGAAGGCAAAAAACAGTCTAAAAGTGGATATTTCATTGTGATCTCTCCAAGAATGTTGCCGTTGTCTTTTTTATAATTTATCTGTGTTTGCTAATGCTGCTAGAGAGACTATATTGATGCATGTGGATGGGACTATAAGCAGTGGTTTTGTTTGAGTTTCAGTTTTTACTGGCTTTTTTGGTTCATCATGAAATCTAGTCATGTCAGCTTTAAGAGTGCAAGTGCAAAACAGGGTAAAAGGCAGAGAGATGATGATCATGCAAGCCACACCAGCACCCCAACAAAGAACTCGACTTGTGGCCAAGGGAGTGGCATTCCCCAGCATGTTACAAGAAGGACAAGAAGACAAGCAGCAAAAATACAACCACCGGTTGAAGAAGCAGCACTTATCGTTGAAGCAGTAGGCCCATCCAGAAAAAGGAAAAAGAATGACAGCAAGCAAGTCAATCCTATAAGAAGAAGTGCCAGGCTTATGAAAGGCACAACAGGAGGGACAGCTGATGTCGTGCCTATAGATTGATGGTCACTTCGAGTGCTTAACTGGATTGTGGGATTAATGAAGTGGTGTGGCTTTTTTTTTTTTTTTTTTTTTGTTTTTATTTTTTTTTTTGGGGTGCGGGTTGGGGGATTCTAGGTTCAGTGAACTAGTATGGTTGGATTGATAATATAGTTGTGATGTATTGCTCGCAAATGTGCGGCTTTTAGCCACTAACATGACTATCTTTGTGATCGCTCTTATTGTAGTGAAATATGTTTTGTGCTTCCTCTGCCTCATTGCTGAACACAAACAATGCTCCTTGGGCCTTATCCTCCTGGTTATACCATATTTGATGATGTGAGACTATTGGCTAGAGAACAGATGCTGCTGCAAGCTCAGTAATTTGGGCAAAATACTCTCATTTAACACAGTCCGATCCCCATTATAGCGGTTTTAACTGAGGCTCAATCTGGTATGACATGGAGAAGCCTGCCAGTCAGCATGCATGCAAGTCTAGCAACTATGTGGAAAATGTTCAATGAATTTTATTTATGCAAAACATTTCTACGATTAAAATATGTATTACAACTGTTTTTTTTTTTTGGTAAAAAAATGTATTACAACTGTTCATACCTATCCAACCACAAAACAATGTCTACTAACGTAGTCTATGGCAGACTCAGCACATCCTTCCCCTTAGCTTTCTGACACATGTGAACCGAAATAACTGGGAACACTCAGCACACACTCAGCACACACTCAGCACAATTAATATTGTCTTCAATCTGGAATTACCTTTCTTTAACTTTCTTGTATCATGCGTTTCAGTTGTGCGTTGATAGCTATGATTACAACTTCCATCAAACCACCATCATCCTCATGATGGGTTGACACTGTTTCTTCTTCGACATTGCACCCTAAAGAGTTTAGAAACACTCCTTGGCCATTGACTGATTTTTCCATCAACCCAACAAGAAAACCGAAACTTCCTCCACATTTATATCTTGGGCAGGGAGAATGACTAGGTAGACCGGTAGGATGAATGAAGAAGCCAATGACGTCTCTGTGTCAAATGCTTAAGCGTTGGCATTGCTAGTGCGTGATCCTTCGGAATTAGCCTTTTTCAAAGGTCTATTTACTTCAAGAATGGAGAATTGTCTTTCTCATACGTAAACAGACATCCAAGTGCTCAGCAATTTTAGTAGTTACTATCATTGGATGACTACCGTTGCAAGACTAATATCAGCTGTGTTTGTGTTTGCAAGGCAATCATACAACGGACTTGCAGTTGCAAATTTGCTCTGAAATTAGTTCGGAAGATATGCAACTAAAACCAACAATAGATTCCAGCACACAGGCTTAACCAAACTCTCTGTAGCTTGCAAAATCAAGTTGTCACGGGCACTATGCTCGAACACAACTTGCACAGCCCAATTTCTAGTCCCAGCAATATATAGAAACTGTCGTATTCCCTCAAGAATTTGCTTTACGAAGACTAACTCACAGAATCATGCTCACACAAAAACTAGTTAATGAACAAATGAATCAAATTCTACATGAATTGGGGATGAAGCTAGAACGAAGAGACTGTACATCTTCCTGTGGACCAGTTGCAATCTTCTCATAGCCATCCGGCCATTGCAATAATGATAGGATTTCATTGGCACTTAGAAGGGACCAATCATAAGCAACAACTCTACAGAATTAGAGACACATGGATTGGATCCATACCAAGGTTTGATCATTGTTTTGTGTCATGTGGATAAGTGACCTCACCCGCAAATGTCAGGATGGAAAAGTTGATGTCCCTTCGAAGAAAACAAGTAATCGATGAGCCATAAGAAAATGAGTGATTCAAGAGAAAGATTCTGTGATTGTCATATGACCAAAAAGAAACGACAGAGGATGGATGAAAGGTGAGATCAAAGACATCCAACCCAAAAACAGGAAGGTCGAGCGAAGAAGCAAATGGCATCTCTTCGTCTAATTCTTAGCACTGCCATTGCTGGTGCGTGATCCTTCCTAATTGGCCTTTTCTCAATGGTCTATTTACTTCAAGAATGGAAAATCGTCATCCGCATATGAAAACAGACACTCAAGTGCTCAGCAACTTTGATGTTTACTAGCAACGGATGGCTACCATTGCAAGACTAATTTCAGCTGTATTAGCGTTTGCCAGACAATCGTACAACTGACTTACTTTTGGAAATTACTACAGAAACTATACAGCTAAAACCGATAATAGAGTCAAGTGGGAAAGTTTAACCAAACTCTGTATAACTTGCAAAATCAAGAGATCCCATGCTCTATGCTCGAACATGACTCCCACAGCTCTATTTCAAGCTTAACCTTCGGTTGCACTTGCACTACCTTTGAATACTCTTTCTAGGATTCCGATCCTTTCGGCATTCAACAAGTACTTCTAAGTTACGGCAAAATAGAATGTCACTGTTGTTGTAGAATTAGATAAATCCCGGGGCTCCGCATTGTGCATTACGGAGAGGGTCACGAGATTTGGTGAATGCTAGGTGTTTGTGAGTAATCCTAGGTGAAGTATGGAGGTGTCAACCTACATAGTGCCAACTACAGAACATGGAAAGGCATGATTCTTGATTTTCTTTATTGCAAGGAAATGCATGGTCCCATACAGAGTGCCAAAGCTAAGCCTAGTTACACTGATCAACAATGGTGGTTGCTAAATAAGTAACGTGTATATCTCATTAGGAAATAGTTGGATGACAATGTTTTTTTTTTTTTTTTTTGGTAAAGATTGGATGACAATGTTTATCACCGTGTGGAGAATGAAATTGCTGCGAGGAAAAAAAAACACTTTGGAAGAAACTTTAAGTGTTGTATGAGAGGAAACCGGCAAATAACAAGCTTAACGGTATCAAGAAGCTTGTTGCTCTGAAATATCAAGAGGACACTCCAATGGCAGATCTCTTGAATGAGTTGCAAAGCTTAATAAATGATGAGCTACAAGCATCATTATTCCTTAGTTTGCTTCCATATAGTTATGGGACACCGATGACAACTCTCATCTTATCATCACTAATGGAAAAGCAAAGTTGGATGCGGCAAAATCTAGCTTGCTTGAGTATGAGGCGTGGGAGAAAAGTGTCCGACGTATCTAAACACAACTTGTTGTCTTAGAGCACAGAGGAAGAAGTAAATCTCAACACTCCTACGACCGTGATAGCTCCAAGGGAAGATCCGAATCAAGAAAAGGCATTGATCTTTATAATTGTGGTAAGCCAGGTCAATGAAGAATATCAATCGATCCTTCAAAAGAAGAAAGTAAAAGTAGATGCCAAGCAAGAATGACAATGCCGCAATAAGTTCCCAAGAACACTTACTACAGATTATTAGATAAAAAGAAATGTCTTGGCGGTTTGACGGGCTGAATAGACATGTCCATACTGTTCGAGGATTGAGCCTGCACGTAACTTTTGAACTACCAACGTCTAGTCCATTTAACATATGATATCAGTTCTGGTTGCCCCAAGAAAAAGAAAAAAAGAAAAAAAAACCTCTTTGCACCCAATCCATTAACCCTGAATAATATCTTCTTTGTGTCATGAAATTTAGGTCCTCATCTTTAATATCTGTTTTCACGGCAGAAGAACAGCCCAAGTGCCATAATTTGGCATGGGATGACACTTAAGTGCTATAACTTTAAAATAGTACACTTGAGTGGCAGTTTTGAAATTAAATGGGACACTTAAGTGCCACTCCGGCGAAAATCCGGCCAAGTGGCTTACGTGGCGACTTTCCGGCGAGTTTGGTCCAAAACGGCGTCGTTTTGCACGTTGACTCGGCGGAGAAAATGCAAAAACGACACCGTTTCGTGTCTACATGTAAATAATAATATAAAAATTAATTAAATTAGATTTAAAATTAATTTTATTTAAAATATTCAAAAAAATAAAAAATAAAGAAAAATTTTAAAAAAAAAATTAAGAAAAATTTAAAAATTAAAAAAAAAATTTTTTTAAAAAAATTAAAAAAAAAAAATTTTAAAAATTTTAAAAAATGGGGCGGTTTTAAAAAATTAAGAGAATTTTAAAAAATTAAGCCTTTTTTTTTCATTTTTTAGGGGGGGAGGTCGGATGGGGCGGCCGGGGCTCCCTCGCCGGCCCGCCCGGCCCCACCATCGCGGGGCGAGCCCTCGCCGGATCGCGGCGTCGGGCCATGACCCTCGCCCAAGATCTGCGCGAGGCGAGCTCGCGGGCCCTCGCCGTCGATCGGCCGGCCTCGCCGGCCCCTAGCGAGGGGGGGTTAACCCGGCCGACCCTCCCCACTCCATCGCCGGCGGGGAGGTGGCGAGGGCCCACGGCCTCACCGGATGGGGTGAGGGTCGCGGCCCGCGCCCGGATAGGGCAGGGCCGCGGCCCTCGCCCCGGGTCGGCGAGGGCTCACGGGCCCTCGTTGCCTCCCGCCGGTGACGGAGTGGGGAGGGTTGGCCGGCCGGCCGGCCGTGGCGAGGCTCACGGGCCGCCGCCTCCCCATCGGTGGGAGTGGGGAGGGTCGGCCGGCAAAGCCGGCCGGCCGCCCGGTGGCGAGGGCCTCGAGCCCTCGCCTAGATGCTGGGGCGAGGTCGCGGCCCTCGCAATCCGGCGAGGGTTGTGTCCGGCGAGGGCTTGCAACCCTCGCCGTTGGTCGATCGCCGGGGGTCGGCACCCCGGCCGATCCTCCCCCTCCATCGGCCCCTTCCCGACGACGGTGGGGGGCGGTGGTGGCGCGAGGGCTCGGCCCTCATCCGCCCTTTTTTTTTTTTTTTTAATTTTTCTTAATTTTTTAAAATTTTCTTAAAAATTTTTTTTTTTTTTAATTTTCTTTAATTTTTTTTAAAATTTTTTTTAATTTTTTTTAAATTTTTTAAATTTTTTTAAAATTTTTTTTTTTTTAATTTTTTAAATTTTCTTTTTTTATTTTTTGAATATTTTAAATAAAATTAATTTTAAATCTAATTTAATTAATTTTTAAATTATTATTTACACATAGATACGAAACGACATCGTTTTTGCATTTTCTCCACCACGTTAGCGTGCAAAACAATGCCTTTTTGGACCAAACTCGTCGGAAAATAGTCCACGTTAGCCATTTGGCCGGATTTTCGCCGAAGTGGCATTTAAGTGTCCAATTTTATTCCGATATTGGCACTTAAGTGTACCATTTTAAAGTTATGACACTTAAGTGTCCATCCGTTTTAAGTTATGACACTTCAGGTGTCCCAACCTCTTGTTTTCGTTGGGAGGACTGAGCTTTGACAATTCTAAGAAACCAGACCACTCGCCACCATGGAGCCCCGAAGTTAATATGCTAGGTCAAATGACAAGATCCAGCACATATACATATGCAACAAATGTCACTTTCTCCAATTTTTTTTAAAAAAAAAAAGAAGAAGAAAAAACATCCTTTTTTCCCCAGGAAAAAAAATAAAAAGCTAGCCCAAGAATCCGTGGGAACATTACAGTTAAAGAGTTGGTTAATATCGGTGTTGCAGAGAATGTAGCTCCCTAGTTGTCAACGAAAGAATCCCTTTGGCAGGCCGCCATCATTTTCAGCTACGACCACTACATTTTTAAGTTTATAAATAGTCCATTGGTCATTGAGTGTGACCCATGTCGATACCAGTTCAATTAGAAAGTAGCAATCCGTTTTGTGTTTTTGAGTGGAAATGGAAATGAGATCAATGTGAATAGCAATCCACAGCACGTGCAAAAACTTGCAAATACGTGCAAAAGGCAGAACATGCTGAAAGCAGGTAAAGAGATGAACTCCACACTTTATAAGCAAAGTTCAATTAGGTGTCCAGACTCTGTTTCTACCCTAGACCAGACCAGAAACAAATTTCTCTTACTTTTCCGACAAAGATTCTCACACTGACATGACAATTGCAGTGTGCCCATCAATATCAAAGGGATTTTCAGCTCATCAGTGGGTGTGAACTGGATTGCATCTCGCAATCTATGTGGCTGAATTAATTATGTGCATAAATAATTTATTATTAATCTAACAATAACAAAATCTTTAATTGATATCCTGCCATCTTAAAAATTAAATTTACTACAAACAAAAAAATGCCGAGTTCATGTGACTTTATGTACTCTAGTTAATTGGGATAATACAACATAATATGTGTCTAATTTCTCATGGTCCTTCCTTCAGTCACCTTGATGTCCTTTGCCAAACACAAGGTCAACAATGGCTACCTATGGGGTTATTTAACTCTAGAGTCGTCTATAGGACGTGATATATGATTCTAAGATGATGGGACCTCGTTCATTTCTAGGAAATGCAACCTTGGACCCGTGGGGTTGCACATATCTAATCAAGCCAAAAAAGAAAAAAATTAAAATTTATCTAAATGCGGACCTAGGCAAGTCCTTAAAAGGCTTAAGGAGGAAACATGCAAGAAATTCGCCTTGGGGTGGGAGACCTTGTGTTGTCCTCTGTATTCTCTCTATATTGGGAAGACAAAGATAGACAAATTAGGAGGCCTCACGGTGATGAAGGTAGACACCACATCAGGACTTCATTTTTGCCTATCGTCAGGTAGGCAAGTATAATATCCTCCCATGCCTGGGATGAGTGAGGGTATGTGAAATTCCCACAGTTGAACTAGCGCGCCTTATGGCACTACTACTCAACCAGCAGGCTAGAATAATTCCCCTAGTTGAGTAGCAGTGCCGTAAGACTAGACTAGAAAAAAATTTCTATTACTTTTCTGAGAAAGATTCCCGCACTAACATGACAATTGCAATGTGCCCATCAATATCGAGGGAATTTTCATCTCATTAGTGGGTGTGAACTGGATTGCATCTTGCAATCTATGTGGCTGAACTAATTATGTGCATAAATAATTTATTATTAATCTAACAATAACAAAATCTTTAGTTGATATCCTGCCATCTTAAATATTAAATCTACTACAAACAAAAAATGCCGAGTTTGTGTGACCTTATGTACCCTAGTTAATTGGGATAATACAATATAATATATGTCTAATTTCTCATGTTCCTTCATTCGGTCACCTTGCTGTCCTTTGCCAAACATAAGGTCAACAATGGCTCCTGTGAGGTTATTTAACTCTAGAGTCGTCTATAGGACGTGATATATGATTCTAAGATGATGGGACCTCAATTCATTTCTAGGAAATGTGCAACCTTGGACCTATGGGGTTGCACATATCTAATCAAGCCAAAAACAGAAAAAAAAAAAAAATTAAAATTTATCTAAATGCAGACTTGGGCAAGTCCTTAAAAGGTTTAAGAAGGAAACATGTGAGAGATCCGCCTAGGTGTGGGAGACCCTGCGATGTCCTCTGTATTCCCTTTATGTCGGGAAGACAAAGATAGATAGGAGATTAGGGGCTTCACGGTGGTAAACACCACGTCAAGATTTCAGTTTTGGCTATTGCCGGGTAGGCATGTATAATAGCCTCCCGTGCCTGGGGTAAGTGAGGGTAGGTGAAATTCCCACAGCTGAACTAGTGCGCCTTATGACACTAGCATGCCTTATGACACTGCTACTCAACCAATAGCTTAGAACATTTCCCCCGGTTGAGTAGCAGTGCCGTAAGACCAGACCAGAAAAATTTTTGTCTTACTTTTCTAAGAAAGATTCCTGCACTAACATGACAATTGCAATGTGCCCATCAATATCAAGGGGATTTTCAGCTCATTAGTGGATGCGAACTGGATTGCATCTTGCAATCTATGTGGCTGACTTAATTATGTGCATAAATAATTAATTATTAATCTAAAAATAACAAAATCTTCAATTGATATCCTGCCATCTTAAAAGTTAAATCTACTACACACAAAAATGCCGAGTTTGTGTGATTTTATGTACTTTAGTTAATTGGGATAATACAACATAATATATGTCGAATTTCTCATGTTCCTTCCCTCTATCACCTTGATGTCCTTTGCCAAACATAAGGTCAACAATGGCTGCCCATGAAGTTATCTAACTCTAGAGTCATCTATAGCACGTTATATATGATTCTATGATGGTGGGACCTCGATTCATTTCCAGGAAATACAACCATGGACCTGTGGGGTTGCACATATCTAATCGAGCCAAAAAAGAAAAAAAATTAAAATTTATCTAAATGGCAACAGATTTGCCTTTTTGGTCTTCCAAGGACCCTAAAAATTTCAATTTAAAAGTAATTATTGGTCTTCGTCGAGTGGTTAACACCAAAAAACACAGGAACAAACAATACTAACATATATGTAATCTTACATGTATAGTCCATTTTAATGTACGGCGTGTGAACTTAAAATAAATTGAAAAATTATTGCTCAATGAGTTGGCATATTATCGACCAAGAAAAAAAGTCATGATACCAACTTAAGCAATATTGTAAATCGGAATAACTATATCCTATTTCTCAAGATATCATAATGCAACACATATCTTTTATTCGGTCAATATTCAATAGCAGTTTTCAACTATGCTATATGTGCTTTGAAACATTGATTTTTAGGAAATACGATGTTAGTGATTCTAAATTTTGTATACTCAAAGATAAGAACAAAAGAGAATTGTAAATTTCTATGTTCATCACAATTGATCATCTAATATAACAGGACATCACAATATTAATTACAATCGATTATAGATATGCACAATTAAGGAATATATAAAGAATCTCCTAATTATTCATAACATCTCCTTAAACTCATGGCAACGGAGAAGAAGTCAACTAGAATTTTGATAAAAGATCTAAAACGCGTCTGGGAGAATGTGACTTAAATATAAAAGATTTTCTCATAGTTATTCGTTTAACAGTAAATTGAAAAAAATATTAATTACACATATATTAATGTCTTATAAAATGATGCAACACTTGCACGAATGCACAAAATATTACTATAAATACAACTCCTGATCAAAAGACACCACTCTACTAATTAATTGGAAGGACAACAACAATAATACCAATAATAATAATAATAACAACAATAACAATAATAATTCTCTATCGATTTCACTCGTTAACTTTCTTTCTATTCGACTTGTCCTGAAAACCAATTTGGATAACTCTATCACGACGGAAAAGGGGTAATCGGTTTGAGACATTAATCCTTGTGATTGTGGCATCTACATAGGTAAGTGTAAATCGGAAAATGCTGAAAATGTTCAAAACGCATTCATTGTTATAGGTAGTTGGTATTAAACATGCTCATATAAACTCATTTATTCCTCCCCCCTCCCCCCCTCAAAAAAATACACTTCTTCACATTTTTCTGAACATGTGAAGGAATAAATTAACGTGATGGAAATTAGTTGGTGCTCGAAGAGTCCGGACACAACATAAAAGAACACATAAAGGTAAATTAGTATAAGAAATCCCAAACTGGTAACCCTATATCATAATCTGTAAAATGTCCATTAAATATTATGATTAATATCACAAAAAATCATAAACTGTTACCCCTGTGACAAATTAAATTTCATCAGTTTAAGTTAAATTTTACCATCAAATTGTTGAATTAAATGACATGTGGTAATTGACTGGTATATTGGTATACCATTTTATAGTTTTATCCCTTGTCCCGATTTGTGGCTTTTGCGATATTAATCTAATTTAATAAAGATTAACAAAAGATAAATTTATCACAAATGTACCTATTTGAGATTTTAGATGATTAAAAAATTAGATTGAGGTAAAAATTGTCACGTGTATATCAATTTGGGATTTTTAATAGTCAAAAAATTAATTTAGATTAAATTTGTTACATATATATCAGTTTGAACTTTTTCTTGATATTATCCAAAGATTATTTAGATCATGAGAAACGTCGTATAAATCGTCTTTCTATCTCTCACTCACAACCTTGACTATCAAGCTTAACGTCCATTGACTCGTGGCATCAAGTCTCAATTTTTAATATTAAGTCAAGTCTTTTTACTAATCTTGCAATTAGGAATAGGGAAGTTCTTTATTTTTTGTTTTACTTTGTTTATCAAAAAATGTTGCACTAAATGCATGAAACTTGATAGAACCAATTCCACGGACCTACTTGGGATTTGGATCGGACTGATGATTCGATTTTTAGGTGGATCCATGGAACCAATGGGCAATTCCCGATTCCAAATTTTTTGAACTAGTTCAATTTTTGGGTGGATGATCCACCTGATAAAATCGCCCGTCTGAACAATGCTCATCTCTAGCAAGAGCTATACATAGAGTAAATGTTATTTCTTATATCTAAATGAAACTAACATGATTTACCAAAAAAACAAAATGAAACTAACAAACAAGACATTCATTTGAAGCATACTAAAATTTAAATTTTAAATAAATAAAAAAGGGAAAGGAATCCACTAAGTTCAGGGTTGCCAAAATTCCCAAACTATAAGCAGAATTTCTCCATATCATAGTCTGTATTACGAGAACAAATAAGTGCATTAAAGATTATTTTAGATGGAGAGACAGACCTTTTTTCAAAAAAAGAAAGGACGAAGGGTTTTAAGCAGAATCTCTCTCGGCCTCTCTCTGTCTCTCTGTTTCTGTCTCTCTTTTCGCCCACCACTTCGCCCGGCAATAGAATTCCAGATCTGGCTGTTAAGCAACGGCGGACTGCTGCGTCCACCCCTCCGTCGTCCCGGCGGCTGTGCCTTGGCCGATAGAGCTGCTAGTCCACACATCTGGAGACGCAAAGCGGCGGTCAGCCACGGACGGCCTCTCCTCCGCAGATCTGAGCTCCAACCTCCACGCCCACCCCTCGGACGTCGGCGTGAGTAACAAAGCCGTCGTCGTGGTTCCTAACGACGATCCGAGCTCTCAGATCTGTGAACGGCTCATTACTTGCGATGACAGCTCGTTCGTCTTCTTCTCGTCCACAGATCTGAGCGTTCCGTCTTGGACACGGAGGGCCGGCTCGGCCTGGACACGCAGCGGCGTCAGCTTAGACGCGGCGTGGTTTACTCCGTCGGCGGCGACGCCGGAAGTAGGCTCCGAGGTTCGGCTCAAAGGTGGCAGCAGGTAATTTGGCCCAATTTTTTTCTAAATAATTCAACGTCCAAATATATATATATATACACACACACAATTTGTAATTGGCTTAAAGTGCTAAAATATACGCCCGCTTTTAATCTGAAGGGCATTTTTGAAAGAAAAAATGTTTAGAAACAATTTTTTTTTAAATTACTTTTTTTTCCAGATTTTTATTTTTTTCAAATGTGAAAAAAATGTTCATACATTATAATTGCCCATAACGTGTAATGTCAACATTTAATGGCCACGTCGGCATCTCAGTTTAAATTTTGATAGAACGATCAAATCGAACAAAAAAATAAAAGTATATTATTTAAGAACCTAATTGCACCCAAAAAAGTTAAAAGATTTTTTTTTCTGGGTTGATTGAAGATTTCAAGACAGTTTAGGGATTAGATGCTTTTATTAAGGAGAAAAAAAGAGGAATTTTTATAGTTGACCTTTGTGGTCTCCCAGTGAGTCTTAAAATTTCGAAACTGGTCAAAAAAGTCTCGCGCAACTTCACTGGCATGTACTTTTCTAATGCAGAACGTTCGGTGGGCAAGCAGACCAAAAAAAATAAATAAAATTGACTTTTGAGTGAACCGACCAAGTTGTGTTGGGTATTGGCACTCGTTTGCCTCGAAAGCCTCCGCTCACTTCTTAAGCTACGCCACGCCACGCCACGCCCACCTCCTTTCTCTTTAGGGGGAGAGAGAGATCCGGAAGTCCTTGCTATGGTGAAAACAGAGGCTGGGACGAGTAGCAACGCTGCACCTTCGTCAGGAAGTGAGTACCAAGTGTTCTTGAATTTCAGAGGGCCCGATACTCGTCATGGATTCACAGACTTCCTCTACCACGGCTTGCAAGATGCGGGAGTCCATGTGTTCAGGGACAATGAAAAACTCCGTGTGGGCGAAGTGATTGGTGGGAATCTTCTATGTGCTATCAACAAATCTAGGATCTACGTACCCATCTTCTCCAAGACTTATGCTTCCAGTAAATGGTGCCTCCGTGAGCTTGCACACATAGTAGGCAACGCATCTGAATCAGAGGGTAAAAGAAGTATCCTTCCCATTTTTTTTCACGTGGAACCTGAGGACGTTAAACTTAAAACTTCACTATATAGCGAAGCTTTATTGGAACACACAAACAAGTTTCCCGACGAAGTCGAGGCATGGAGAAAGGCTCTTGCGGAGGTAGCTGAAATTAAGGGATGGAACATGAAAGATGATCAAAGGTAATTAATTACTCTTTTAAGACCATTACCTATTTCTTCTTTTCCTTTTGTTGTATGGAATACGGTGTTTCCTGTCAAATGATTTCTTTTGTTCTTTTTGTAATGGGAAGTATTGAAAACTACCTCCAATGCTGCTCTCATTCAACTTTACATCCTCTGCTTTGTTACAATTACACAAGGAAAGTAAGATTTGTTGAATCAAAATCATGTCTCAATATTCAATAGAAGCGAGAGCAAACTACAATCTTCAATGTACAACACTGCATTTGTCTTCATTTTCTCCCATTACAAGTGCTGAAAGTTTTTCTAGACTTAGCTATAAATGTTGAATGTTGGTTGATGCATGATATAGTATCCACTACTTGGTAACTTTGGTTATCGTTTAAGCTAATACTGTAGTCTTCAGATAACTATAACTACATATGAAAAGCATATAAGTAAATTCTATTAAATTTACCCATACTAATTATTTGGTGTACTTAGATCTCATCGGTGATGTGCTTCAATTGATTCAAGTTAAAGTTTTGACAATCTCAAGTGTGATGCGTGGGTAGATCTAGTCATCTAATGAAAGCGCTTTTGTATATGGCAGCCAAGCAATGATTGTCAAATTGGTTGTTGAAAGGGTTTTGGAGATACTGGAGCTGAAACAAAGATTAGTGCCTGAACATTTAGTTGGAGTTGATGATCGAGTAAAGCACTTGATAGAGTTATTGGATGTCAACCATCACGATGTGCGGCTCATTAGAATTTATGGAATGGGTGGCATTGGTAAAACAACTATTGCCAAAGTCGTCTTCAATAAACTATCTTTCCACTTTGGAAAGTATTGTAGCTTCCTTGAAGACGTTCGAGAAAGCATGTTAACCAAGGACGGCATAGTCCGATTGCAGAAAAAACTATTGTCTGACATAGTTGATTCTGGATCTACAAAAGGAGTCAAGGACAGTGAACAAGGAATGAGGAGGATTGGACAAGTACTCGGCACTAAGAAGGTCCTTGTGGTTCTTGATGATGTTGATAATGAAGACCACATTAAGAAATTAATAGGAAACAATCCATTGCACTTAGGATCTAGAATAATTATTACAACGAGAAACAAGACTATTTTGCAATATAAGGGATTTAAAGGTGAAATTATATTGTATGAGATGCTTAAGATGGATGATGCTCATGCATTTGTGCTTTTTTGTCGACATGCCTTTGGTAGAGACTTTCCTTCGGATGGTTACCATGCACTTTCGAGTGAGATTTTCTCAAGTATGGGAGGGCTTCCTCTCGCTGTTAAAGTGATAGGCTCATTACTTTATGAGAAAGACAAATCATTTTGGAAAGAGACATTGTTCAGGTTAAAGAATGTGCCTGAGGAAGAAATTATGAAGAAGTTGAGGATTAGCTATGATGACCTAGACAAATATCAGCAAGAGATTTTTCTTGATATTGCATGCTTCTTTGTCAATAAGAAGAAGACCGATGCAATTTACATGTGGGAAGGTTGTCAATTTTATCCCGAAAGAGGAATTAATGTCCTTATCGATAGGTGCTTGATAAAGATATTGGACGATGATAAGTTTTGGATGCACGATAAACTCATAGACATGGGAAGGCGAATCGTCCATCAAGAAAGTCCAAATGACCCTAGCAAGCGAAGTAGGCTATGGATTGCAAAAGAAGCCTTTGAAATAATAAGAACCGAAGAGGTAAGTAAGAAACATCCGATTTTCAAATAGACATTGTATATTCTAAGATAAAGGATTTCTGCTTGATTTAGGATGTTTATCATTTTTCCCCTATCCATTCAAGATTGTAAAACATAGTGGTTGAAAGTTGACTAACTCCTTCACACCATTGCAAAATTTCACTTGCAGAGGAAGGACAATGTTCAAGCACTTGAGATGGACGGACTTCTTTTTTCCTTAAAGATCACAAATGAAGAGTTTGAAAGGTTTCCAAACCTAAGATTCCTCAAGTTAAATTCGGTAACTTTTGTTGGGGACTTTGCAAAGTGTCATTCAAAGTTGAAATGGATTTCTATTGAGGGTCCTTTTTGTTTCATGGCTGATTTCAAGGCAAACAATATGTATTTGAATGATCTTGTTGTTTTCAAACTTGACTGCCGTTTCGTGCTAGATAATTCAAAAGCATGGAACTTAATCAAGGTAAATCACATGTTTTGATTATAGTCTAATGGTCCTAGTGTTACTATGCATTGGTTCTTACACTTAACATGCCATCAATTTTTGCAGAGGGCACGGAATTTGAAAGTTTTATCTCTTAACGGGTGTTGTGGCATAACGACAATCCCAGACATCTCTGAGTGCTTGAGTTTAAAGAGGTTGACTCTTGTAGACTGTAGAGATTTGAAGAGAATTGAAAGTTACATTGGAAAACTACAATTCTTAATTGAGTTAGAGATTAAAAAGTGCACGCTTACTAATTTGCCTGAAGAAGTGGGGGCACTAGGGAAGCTTCAACGCCTTTCATTGCAGGGATGTTCTAGCTTGAGAGAGCTCCCAAGCTCACTTGGGAATTTAACCTCATTGATAGAGTTAGATTTACTAGGTACGAGGATAAGGGAACTTCCCAACTCTATCGGAGAATTGTCATCTTTATATTGCACCGGTATTTGTGAAAGTCCAAGCACTATCAGCATGCTTCGTAATATCGGATCTTTAAGCTGTCGTGGGATTGAAGTTCAACTTCTCACTTATTTTACCCGTCTACTTCTTAAAAGTAGATCATTGCACTCAGTCCTTAATCTATCGAACTTTACTAATTTGGTTGAACTGCAACTACATGATGGCTATCTGTATGCAAAGGAATCAAACTTAGTCACAGGATGCAATTTAAGGTGGATTGGGACATTATCTAGACTGGAAAAGTTGAATTTAAAACTGCTAAATGTCCGTGCACCTTCAGAGTTGGCTTGTCTTTCTCATTTGAAAGACCTTGTTTTGAGTGACCTAGACTTAAAACCCCTCATGCAATTTCCATCCTCCGACTGGAGTTGGAGAAATTTGTCTACTTTAGAGTTCGATTCGTGTGAAGTGGAAGACATCCCACTCGAGGGACTTCCAAGACTGGAGAAATTCGTTGTTCAGGATTGTGCACGGCTTTGTAGATTATCCATTTCTTCAAGACTAATGAAGCTACGGAAAGTGGATGTGTCGAGATGTCCAGAGCTAGTTGAGATACAAGTTGGGGGTTTCTTGAAATCGTTGGAAGGCTTGACCGTTAATTATTGCGAATCTCTGACTAGAATAAGTGGGTTATCATACTTGAAGAACTTGAAGAGATTGTGTATTTGTGGGTGCAAGGTACTTACTAATGTTGAGGGCCTTGACGAGTTAGAGTCTCTGGAATTCTTGTGGGTTACAAAGTGCAAATCATTGAGAAGGTTTATTGATGTATCTCTCACAAAAATACCAGATGATTGCAAGCTCAGTATAACGAAGTGTGGACACTCGATCAGAGATTCTAAAGAAGGAATGTCCTTGAATCGTTATAAAGAGGAGATTCTTTGGAATACATCAAACAAGGTGCGACATCTTTTTATTACTGTGTAGGACTTTTGTTCAATTCCTTTTTGGGCCAAATATCTTCCTTTCTTTAGCGACGTAATATCCGCCTTTTCAAAGCCCATTTTTTGGTTGCACCGTAATGTCTTAGGTGGCTTATTTATTTCCTTACCTTAGTCACTCATCTCTTCTTCCTTTTTGGGTGTCGGATAGTCTTAATTCTTTAGTATTGCTAGCAAACTAATATAATCACTCTAAATATTAAATTAATCAAAATTGCTTTCATAGATAACATGCTAGATAATAGATCATAAATTATTGGTTTCAAAAACATTATATGATTTCTTTGCAACTAATTTTTTTGAAATTTTTGCAATAGGCATAATTAATGAGAAATATAATATCGTACATGTAACAAAGGTAATTAAGGACTATTTAATTGGATTATTTCTTTAATGCGATATGGAGAAATTAATGTCCAATTGATAGCTACACAAAAGAAAAAAAAAAAAGAACTCATTAGATTCTATCAATTGTCGCCACATGGGAAAGCGAATGAAGGCAGATAATTTGTGGTGTATAATGTATATGTTGATATTATGATAATTAATCTCTTATAAATTCGTTGTTTTCCTCTGAAGTAAGCATAATTGTAATGTTTGTTTTCCCTTTTTCTTTGTTATCTCTGTTAGACTATTTATGCAATTTAATATAGGGCTAATCCATTTACTTGCAGATTAATCAAAAACTGTGTTACGCATTTATTTGTTGTTTTGCCGGTGCATGCGCATACAGTGGACTTTACTAGCTTTCCATTTTTGGCCATCAATGAGCACAGTCGTATGTATATATATACGTACATATTACGTTTTCATGTTTTATGTCTTTTCATTTTTGTAATTTGTAGATTCAACCTTTTTATATCCAGATAATTTTTTTATCACTAAATCAGAGTAAAAATTTCTACTCTGTTAAATGCATTTGTGTCTTGTTTCCAAAAAATTGTCTAGCGAACATGGGATATAGAAAAACAAAATAATGATTCGAATATTAACGAATGTTTCCATTCTTATAGAAAGTGAGTAGTTACAATCTTCAAATAAAGAGTGGAGAAGCAACTACCGGAAAGTTTTATTTACACTAGCATTCTAATGCTACTTAAATCATAAGTGATGAACAAAGGGTAGTTAATTCGTGGTATATATGTTTGATATTATGACGATCCACCTCCTATGAATTTGTTGTGTTGGCCTTTTGAGTAAAGACACTTAGAATGTTCGTTTGCCTCTTTCTTTAATAATTTTGTTAGAATGTTTACGCAATTTAATTCAGAGCTGATCTATCCACTTGTAGTTTAAGCGATAACTGTCACATTTATGTACTGCTTTGCTGGTGCATGCATATATAGTGGGCTTGACTCGCTTTGTATTTTCGGCCGCCAGTGGGCTTGAGTAGCTGACAATGCATTTTTAGCATCACTGCGAATTGCGAACACGCAGGATTGTCATCTTTTTATGGTACGATTACTTCAAAGTAAATGGAAGCGCATATTGCTTGAACAAATAGTCATATATTATATCAGGATGTAAGTTTTAGATGAGTAAGCATATTATTTCACTAAAAAATGCATCTTATTGACGAAAAGAGACACTACTTGATTTTGAAGCATATATTTTTACATATGAAAAGAATACCGCATACATACTTTCTTAGACTGATTTAAAACAATGTGTCCCGTGGTTGGGGGATTTTCGTACGAATGTGAAAATAATAAAATAGAACTCCTTTTTAGTTTCAAAATGCCAAAAAAAAAAAAGATTTTATATCAGTATTATAATTGAAATAAATATCTAACGATTAAAAGATAGTAGTACGTTAAGTACATAAAATTATTAAAAAAGAGAAGATTATTGTTATTGAAGTGAATATAATATGAAGGTTAATGAAGGTTAAGTTCACTAAAATAACGGTATTAAAGTTAAAAACAGAAACGGAACTTGATGCGGAATTAGGATAGCAAGACTCGCTCTCTTCTTTTTTTTTCTGTTTGCTTTACTGGGCATGGTGTGGAATGATTAGAGCAAATGATGATAAATTTTAAAGGAAAGTTGTTAAATCAATTTAATAATTAAATCATCCAAATTCTATTGGAACAAAGCATGTTGAGCTAATCGTCTGCTCTTGATTCAAATCTGCTCTCCATTCCCATATTCAGGATGAGGCTGAAAGGGACGAGAGTGGGGAACCTGCCGATGTTCGGTTGAGTTGGCAAAGGGGCGAAGTAGTTGAACATCATGAGAGCACCTGCAAAGCTACAACTGAGGTTGAGGATGAAGGGGACCTTTCTTCTGTGAGTAATGAATATTTGCATTATCTTAATTGTGCAGTATCCAAAACTAATGTGCAATTTCAACGTGGTCCAGGTGAAGAGAGATAGAACTGCGGAGACCGACCGAATGCCTACAAAAACAGGCAGAGGAAGTTGGACCAAACGTGGTTCAAATCCAGGAGGGGGCGCTGGAGAAAGAGGCAGAGAAAGGGGTATAGCTTCAAGTTCAAGAAACAGCAATGCTTCAAGGCCGGGTAGCGGCGCAGCTTCCACTTCAGGAAAGAGCAAGGCATCAAATTCAGGAAGGAGCATATCTTCAATTTCACGAAGCAGCGTGACTTTAAGTTCAGGACGGGACACGATTTTGAGTTCAGGAAGGGGTAGATTTTCAAGTTCAAGAAGGGACACAACTAATATGGGCGCAAGTTCAACTTCAGGAAGGAGCATAGCGTCTAGTTCTCAAAGCAGCTCGACTTTGAGTACAGGAAGGGGCACAACTAAAATGGGTGCAAGTTTAAGATCAGGGGCAGACAAAGGTTCTTCAATTCCACGAAGCAGCACTTCTTTGAGTATAGGAAGGGGCAGAGGGTTGACTTCAGGGAAGGGCGCGTCTGCGAGTTTAGGGAGGGGCACAGCTAAAATGGCCGCAAGTTCAAAATCAGGGGCGGACAAAAGTTTTTCAAATCCACGAAGCAGCACGACTTTGAGTATAGGAAGCGGCAGAGGGTTAACTTCAGGAAAGGGCGCAGGGGTGAATTCAGGAAGGTATGCACTTTTGAGTTTAGGAAGGGGCGCAAGTTTAAGATCAGGGACGGACAAGGGTTCGAGGTCGGCCAAGACTAAGCCTCGAACATTGAGTTCATGATAAACTAAATCAAGGTAACATTGAAGTGTCCTCGAATGTTCTTCCATTTTTCCTTTTGGAGACTTGTAATCAACATGTGCTTATGAAACCATTTTTGGGTAATATCTGTTGAAGATGCAAGGCAAAAACACGTTACGAGAAATTCAAGGTTGTGGCAAGGCTAGAAGATCACGAACGAAAACATCAGGAGTTGTTCTAACTCAGGATTGTAAAGAAGCAATTTCAGGACTAGTTTGAACCGCGGTTCCCTGTTGATATTCGTTTTCGTTTGCTTGTCATGGTTTGTTAGCTGAATGAAGACGGAAAATGTGAAGCTACTGCTCTGTTACTAATAAGGATATTATCGGCAAGGCAGCTTTTCTATCATTTCAGTGTGAAAAAATATTTAAATGCAAAAGTGTCTTCCTTGCAAAAACCAGTAGTGTTGACAAGTAGTTACGAAAGCTTCAAAGCTTTAGAAAATGCCATGCCAGAAATAGTTCTCGATAATGCTGACCTTGTGTGAGTTGATTGATGAGCTGTATCGCATGCACTGAAAAGGAAAAAGGTATATGGTATCGGGAGTCCCTAAACTGTTGCAAAATGTTCAATGAGATTTCTCAACATTTCTTTGTGTAATCAGATCTATAAACTACTCTTTATGTTCAAATTGGTCCTTCCATGAAAGATAAATACCGATGTGGTATCTTATGTGGCAATTATAATATAAAAGGTTGTCAAAATTTTAGATTGTAAAGTCTAGAAAATGACAGAAATCTGAAAAATGAAAAAAGAAGAAACATCAAACAGAAATTTACTTTGGAAGTCTCCATGTAGAATTTAGCTTTGAATTGGGTTGCATTTGTTTTGCCTAAGACAAAATCATTCTGCCAATAAACCAAATTAATCCACGAAATTCATGAGAAATGTATTTGCTGCCTTCTAGTTTTGCCTATAACTAGACGGCTGCATTCTTTGCTAACCTCAATACAACATACAGTTTTATGCGACATAACCCCTGTTCTGCTATGTCATCAACTCATGTAAACTCATTTTTTCACCCAAACAAAGAAAAGGAAACTTTTACATAAACTCGATCCGAAGTATCTCACCGCCAGAACTAAAATATATGAGCAGAGAACATGAAGCACATAGTAAGTGACAACCACTTAATTACATACAATTTCTATCCCTTTTTTTTGGCGATGATAGAGAATAGAGATCTTTTGTTGCTTATAAGGAGGGCAGCAGGAGGACAACCTGACAGGTCTGAAACATGACATCTTCTATGCCACATGGGCTTAAAGAGCCGCTTTAGCATAGAAAGCCCAATCTTGTTGGAGTATTAGTTAAGAACAACGTACAACGAGCAGAAGTTCCCATTTTTATCAACAGTCAACGCCCATGTTGCATCTTCTTGAAAAGCATGACTATCCATGGTGGCCACTCGAAATACTTATGATGTGCCATGTTGTCGACCTGTAGAGCACGGCACGCCAGCTCCAAAATAGCCAACTTTAAGAACCATGGCATGGTGTAATAGCCATTGTGACATTTCTTTTGTGTGTGTGCGTGGAGTGGTATTTTGGGCCATTATCACTTGCTGAGTGAATTTCATCTCTCCTACTTTCAATTTCATCAAAGATAGGTTATTAACTTGAAATTGAATGACTCGATGGGAAACACTTATAGAAATCAATTTCTCTTTGATCTACGGTCTAAAGAGCCAATATTGTTCTCTTTCAAGACGTATGTTCCAATCACAATACTATCTAGAGCAATTATTGTCATGCCCCGATTCTCAAGCATGCATACATCCCTTACCTTTGGTCGATTTTAAAAGCGATATCCCAAGACTACGTATCGCCGACCCTTTTTCATTTTAATATGCACATGTGGAAGCAATTATAATCCCCAGACAATAAAACAATGGGATAGAAAAGTATAGCCATATTTTTCATAACGAAATTCACAACCACACTTTTATACAACCACACCTCAAAGTAATTTACCGTACTATTCACAAAGGTCTAGTCTCACACTCAACCATCTACAAACAGGGTTCACAAAGAGGATGGGATCATAGTCCTCATCCGGGTCGTACTTGGATTATCATTGGGGTTCTCCTCCAGGTACTTCTCTTCGGTTTCTTGCTCCTCAAGCTCCTCATCAGGGTCCTAAAATGTTGTCCTACAATCGGGATGAGACTATGTCTCAGCAAGTTCTACCCCACTAAGACTCGATTAGGAAACCAATACGCTAACCGGGTTGCCTATACACGCACGGGTCAGAGAACTTACCTTAGCCTCAGATTCCACCTGCATATTTGTATAGTTCAATAGGCACCTAAGCAATCACAGATCGATATCTCGATCAATTGACCTAGTCGATTACTTGTCAATTGGACCATTCAAGGTCACTTCCACTCAATCAGTCAATTCACAACAACGGATCAAATCATTGATCAATCGACCTAGTCAATTACATGCCAGTCAGATCATTTCCAGGTCAAATCACTTCTCATTATAAAACCTCCCATTTAGATTCTCAGTCACAGAGCTACAGTAATGCTCTCGGGCATCGTTTTCGCTAAGGTGACATATGTATTGGACAGCACTCGTGCGTTCTTTAAGGCGCTATTTTCACTAGTGATATTCTTAATCATCGAACCACGTATGTCCATAATGATGCATGTAGTAGACACCACTCGTGCGTTCTTTAAGGCGCCGTTTTCACCGGTGATTTCTTTATCACCGAACCATGTATGTTTATACCTTGTATCTGATCGGTCTCAGCCAAGAGTATTCTTAGTTCAATCTCTTGATTCCTTTCGATTTACAACTCATCAAAGCATTATAAATGCTAAATAACCATACTCGGCTATCTACCGATCAATCATTCAATTTCACTCAATTTCAATCAATTTAGGAATAATTCTTCAAATTGCACAATTAATTCAATTCAGCACAACGTAGAGCTCAAATAAATAAACGGACGGCACCACGACAATCAGCATCAAATTTTGGTCGTTGGCTATCCTTGCCTAATTTCTGAAAAATAAATAATTAAATAATTAATTTCGAAAATTAATAAATGAATACTAAAAATCAAATTTAGGCCCATAATGCCTAATTGAAGTTCGATAAGGGTCGGTAAAAATCTCAAGATGCATTCAATAAATAGTATAGGCAGCTCTATAGCTAAGTACACTAACCACTTAACTAATATGCAATGCAATTAACTAATAATCACTAATCCATTCTAATCTAACCACCTAATTGCATTTAATTAAATCTAATCAACCATTAAGTATCATTAGTTTACTAAGCAAGAATTAGTGAGATTACTCACTTGATTAAAAGCGGGGATCGGGACACCACGACGTCGGCCAAAATCAGGCTTTCGACGACACCAGCGGGCTTGGACCAGGCCTTAAACTTGGGCCCAACTGAGATTTGTTCTTGCACTGGACTGGGCTCACTCTTGGGCTTGGGCTTGGCTGCGATTGGGCCTTCTTCGCGGGCTGGACTTGGGCTGAACTTGCTGGATTGGGCTCAATGGAGCTGCTGGATTTTTTTGGGCCAAAGACTTGGGCTACTCAAAATTTTCTTGGGCTTCAAATGGCCCAACTGCTGGGCCGAAAGCTGCTGGAAATTGAAGATGGGCTCAACAAATTCGTGTGGGCTGAACAAGAAACTTTCGTGGACTGCTGCAGCTAAAGCCCCGGCTGGGCTTGATTTCAATTGGGCCGAAGACGCTGGAGCTGTCGGTCTGCTTTGACCAACTTCACGCGACCAACTGAGACGGAAACAGCGAAGGAGTTCGCTGAAGCTGCAGGTGTTGGATTGAGGGCTGGCATGCAAGCTGGGCCAGGCGAGAGAAGATCGTGGACGCTGTTAGCTGGCGTCGAGCTGGGGGAGATGGACACCGAAGGAGCTCCTCGGTGGAAGGAGACAAACAGCCCTGGAGCGGCAGAGTCTGGTCGCGGCTGCGTGGAGAGGAGAAGACGCGTGGACTGGCCGACTGACTTGTTGGCGTCTTCAACGGGTTGCTGCAGGTGAGGCTTCGGTAGAACGGCTTCGTGGGACACGGATGAAGAGGAGCGGCAATCGTGGCGGTCGGCGAAGCCGTTGGCGAAGGCTGGAGTCAACCAACCTATGCAGTTGTTGACTGAGTAAAGTGGAGGCTCGGACGTGTGGCAAGAGAGACAAACGAAGGTGGAAGCGCTGGTGGTGTGCGTGCGTGCGGTTGATTGGCGAGCGGAGAGAGGCGTTGAGGGAGAGAGCTGCAGGTGCGAAGACCGAAGGGAATGGCCGAAGATGGTCGTCCAAGCAGAAGAACACGAAAGGAAATTGAGAGAGCAAAAACAGAAACAAGGCAGGACAGATGAGGGATCCAGAGAGAGAAGGTGTTCGAAGGAGGATGAGGCGGTAGTCTTGGCGTGCGGGAGAAGCAGCTGGTGAAGGGTACCAAAGTCAAGCAACTCAATCCAATACATTGATTGCATGTTCCCTAATTCTTTCCACTTGATAATCCATACATTATCCAATTAAATGCCCAAAATTCCAGCCCCTTATTCAAAACCAAATTTCACAACTTTAATTTCAATTTCATCCCTCAATTTCCTAAATTGAGGTCCAATTTTGACGAAGAAAAATCCCAAACAATTTTCTGTAAGTATCGACACTCAAAGGCTTGGCTTGGAAATCCAAATTTCCTTTAATTTGGCCCGTACGAATTTCCGTTAATTTTCCGATTTGTCCGAAATTATTTTCCGTAAAAACCTCGGAATCTCCCAAAATTCTTTGGAGAATGAGTCGACGTTCTTAAAATAAATCGTGACATGATAAAACTTTCAATTTCTGAAATCGTACTCGAATTCACGGTTAATTTCCATTCGGCGCGTTTTTAGCATGCCCTAGGTTACCGGGTAACTTTCAAAACTTTTCAGTGCAAATAACCTGTGGTCGATTTTCTTCGAGCCACAATGAACCCACTCGACTCATTGGTGACTCTCGATTGTTGTGAAAATCTCGATGATTCAAATACGAACACAGGGTACCAAAACATTAAGAAAATCAATTTAGTACCGATCGACGGGAATTTTCCAATTTAGTGGTGTCACCCACGATTAGCCATACATCTCATTCGAACCAACCTATCTCTGATTTCAAATCGATTTTATATTGTGCCGTAATGACCTCTAAAGATGAGCACGGTCAAGAAGCCGATTCTTGGTTGAATTCTCAGGTCTATTTGTCTTAAAATTCTTAATGATTTCCCCAGATAGTCTAGTTATCTCAAGAGTGATCAAATATGAGAATAGCTCTATAGACGCGTTAATGAAATGCCCGATTTATTCAGTAGAAAACAGGACTGAAAATCTGAGATGTCACAAATATTGTATGTCATAATAACTATATCATATTCCATATTCCCCATATATCATAACATGATACATATCACTCATTCAGTCGGTATTCAATAGTGTTTTTTCATTATATTATAGGCACTTTAGAAATACAAAGCTATCAATTCTCAGTTTTGTATGCTCATCATCAGTTCACAAAATAATACCTCAAACTAGTTGGATTTCTAAATTTGAACATAATTCACTTCCTTATCTATCTACTTATGATTAGTCACATATTTTAGTACTCGTGTTGTTGACATGTCAAATTTAATATCCTTGACATTTCGATTTAAATGGAACACTATCCTATCTTAATCCTATATGATCTCACTCAATCAAATCAATTCCACAGCTAGGTCCATTCAAGATGAAGTCATTGCAATTTGCAAGGCAAACCCAACACTCCATCTTCATCCCCCACCTCATTGATGGTTTCCTTCTGAAAATTCAGAGATCCGGCCCCTCCTCGAGAAAATATTGGGTGGGTCTTACCCTCCACGTAGGCGTAGGGTAAGACCACTCACCGATCGACACGTGGTTCCACGTAGGCGACAGCGTCAGAGGAGAAAATAACTGTCTCTCTCCTCTCGCATCTCTCCATCTTCTGTGCTTCTGTCTCTCTCTCCTCTCTCCGAAATAACTCTGGGCCGGCGGCTCGGCTCGGCTCGGCTCGGCTGGCAGAAGATGAAAGGACAACTCCCGCTTAAAATTTCTCTCTCCTCACTTTGAATATTTTGGGTTTCGTCTCTCTCTCTCTCCTCGTGAAGAGCAGAGAACAAGCTGCACCTCCTCTCTCGTTTCCTTTTCTCAGCGCATCCCACCCCCACCCCACGAGCGGCCCCTGTCTCCGGAGGGGGAGCGCCCAAGCCGCGCGGCCGGCGGAGGAGGTGGCAGTGGCGCGAGCGAGGACGGGAAGGCGGAGGAGGCCGAAGCGGCGCGGCGACCGTGGAATCTGAGGCCGAGGAGGGCGGTGAACCCTCCGCCGCTGTCGTTGAGGAACGGCGAGGTGTTTCACGACGCCGCGAGCGACGCGCTCGGCGGGGACAAGGAGAATTACCCCGCGCAGCAGCAGCAGCAGTTGCAGCCGCAGTCGAAATCCGTGCGGTTACAGGGCTTCTTGGGGGAGGGCGAGAGGAAGGAGAAGAAGATGAAGTTCTGGATATCGCCGTCGAAGGAGGAGATCGAGGAGGACATTTTCATCACGACGGGGTCGAGGCCTGCCCGGAGGCCAAGGAGGAGGCCCAAGAACGAGCAGAAGCAGCTTGATGTATGTTCTTCTATGTGGGATATTCATTCCTCTTCCGTACGATGAATTTTCTCTTTGTTTCATTTGGTTTTCGCTTGCAGATTGTCTTTCCTGGTTTATGGTTGGTGGGGCTCACACCGGATGCTTACCGTGTGGCCGAAGCTCTGGCCAAGGTCTCTCTCTGTGTTCTAGAACTTAGGATTATGTTGCTGTCTCTGTATGAACTTGCCATGTTCGAAAGTTAATGAGTTTCGTGGCCTATTTTGTTTCGACAATGAAGTTTGTGTTTATCACTTCTGCGAGAGATAGTTTGCGCTGAGGTAGAACATCTTGCCCATTTTCTGAGCCGGAGGTCTCTCTGTCTCTCTCTCTCTCAACCAAATTGTCATGCTCTGGAAGTTCTCGGTGTCTTCACCCTGAGAACTTTGATATTGAAGGCGTACGTCCCGGAGATAGAAGGTGTTCTCGAGCCGGAAGTCGTGATGCTTGAAGGCCTATGGAGGCTCGTAAGCATCGGGCGCTTTCACACATCAACTAGAGGTAGAATTTGGTTAGTAGGTACTGGAAAGCGAAAAGTATCGAATTGGGAAAAGGGACAAAGTTATTGTTCGATTTTTTTTTGTTTGTTGATCTAAATTTACTTTCCCTGCTGGGTGTTTTCTTTGTAAAGAAGTTTGGTTTTTCAATTGTTCGGCAATTGCAAGTAGTACATGTAAATCTGAAAATAGGGGCCGAAGATGAATAGGCAGAGCATATTTTGGGTAATTTATGCTATGCTTCGTGCATTATGATCTCCCTTTAATTGTGTTTCGAGATACCATACTCGGTTGAATAGATTAAACTTCTTTACAGGCTTCTTCATATGGCTACGTATGCTGACAACAAAGCAGAGTAGCGAGGTGTAGTTCGGTAAATAAAACACCGTCCGCGCTTACTGCATTTAACTTGATTGGGCAATGCAGACCCATCGCAATTAGATTGTTGTTATGTATATGTGTAGGCTGTTGTATGTATTTTCTGTCTTGCATACATGAAATGGGTGATCATGTTTGTATTTAGAAGTGCCCATCACACAATTAGAATAATCTCCCATGTGTCAATGTTCTTCATGTGCTTTAAATGCTTAGGAGATATTTTGTTCTGTGGTTCTTTGTTATCGAAAGTACTGCTCATTAGAAAATTATTGCCTTTCGGGATAATTTTTTAGACGTCTATTAGGCATTCTCTTTTGCATAATTCCCTTTGATTTAATCCTGAGGTTCACTAACCTGCAGAAACTCTCTTCAACTTTTTTGCAAATAGTTTTGCAAACTTTTGGCATCTATCGGTAGATATAATGACCAGCTAATGATCTTAAGGCACTCTTAGCTGTTTTGACCTCTTTTCAGCTCTGTCTCTACTCATTTGATATTGGAAATATTGTGTCGATGATCACAAATGAGTTTAGTCATGGGCATGGATACGTTCATGTGCACAACACTGTATTAAAGCTTTTTCTTCTGCTGAAAAACACTTGCTTAAGAAATTATACATACAACGGCACTTTTCAACTTCCATTGCTTTCCTTTAATCCGTTTCAGTTAAGAATTTTCCAATAAATCCGATTCCGCTTTATTGGAAGGCATATTCTTATATTTCCTTATGCCGGGGTTTGCTTAACATCGGTTGTTTTGTGTTGGAGCTTATTGAGCAACCAATAACCATGCTTGGAAATAGTAATGAACTTCAGGATCTTACCTTATTTGCTGGCTCTAGGGACAGCAGTTTTCATTCAGTCTCATATTTCGGTGAGCTCTCGTGTCATGATGCCTTTTGAGGCCATGGATTCTCTCGAGGTCCTTCCTTATCCTGCTGGAGTACAAAATCCATCACGTGTGGTGTCTTGATTACGTCCATGAATAGTTGAACTGTAGCTAGCTTTGCTAGAAGTGTTCTTGAATTTTAGACTTTTTTCGAGTGCGAACCGGTTCAGCCGGCATGACTATTTTTCAGAGCAGTTTCCTGCAGTGGGACATTTCCCTAAGAGGCAAAATTAATGCCCCTTTCATTATCCATAAGATAGATGATCCTCTGTCTCATCTTCACCATGTGATACCTCCATGCTTGATTTGAATCGTTTATGGCATGCGCACCCGATTGCTGAGCTATTCATCTGTTTATTTAGCTGGAGATCTGAATCACTGTGATGACATGTGCCATCGAGGCTTGAGTATCGGTTGCACATGTTGGTGTCTGTAACTTAATCGATTACTATGTGGAGAAATAAACTCCTTTTGTTCTTGTGCTTCCTCAAAATCTTGCTGACGAACTAAGCACATTCTTTGTCGGCAAGATTTTGTTGTCTGTTTTAGGTTTTGGCAGTGCCGGAAGACATCTTTGCGAAGAGAATGTATTTATTTAAATACATTATCAATTGTATTATTTATTTAATTAATACAATTGATAATGCATTTAACTAATACATTATCAATTGTATTAGTTAAATAATTAATAGCTTCCAACAGTTGCGAGAAATCAACCTTTTGATGACAATTGTGCTTCTTAAACATCCCTGTCCTTTAGTAGCTGTCACAAATGTGATGATGTTTCCATCATGGCAAAAGTCCTACAAAATGTGGAGAAAAAATTTATTGGATGACTCTGAATACGGGTAGAACTGGCAAATGTATCCATTAGGGCTTCAATGGAAGGGAAATCTGTTGGAGAAATCCTCGTGAAGAGTTTTGAAGTTGACAAAATGTTTCCGTCAGTCTAGTATGAAGGTCTGCAGACTTTGCCGGTTAAAGTCGAAGACTTCCAGCATCGCGACTCAAGACTCAAAGTCTATCCTCATTGACGTCTACGTCTGTTGAAGAAAGGTTATCCCCCGAACTGGATGTTTTGTTTGGAATTTAACCTTATCATCTCGGAGAAGATCTCGTGGCTGGAGAAGACGTATCGAATCCTTTGATTGATCAAGATTGATTCAATGACTGAAGATTCGATGATTGTCTAAATATTATTGGAAGGTTTCGCTTATGGAAACCGAGATCCTGATTGTATGGGCGAACAGGATTGATGGGCTATCAACACGTTCCTTAAATAGCTCGAACGATCTTCCTAATTGATTCCGTCCAACGGGTAGATTGGAGGAATTCCTTTGGAAAGTGCCAACGGGTATGATGGCATAAATGAGTATATAAGGAAGACGTTCTTAGTTGTTTAAGAGAGAGTGCGCGATAGAAAAATTCCAAAGTCTGAAGCTCCTATTTGTTTAGATAAATCTCTTGAGCGAATACTTGTATACAAAAGAGAGTCTATATTTGTGAGAGACCTTGAGGAGGTGTGATAGAACATCTACACCGTGGAATCAAGGCAAAGCTGTGCTGTAACTCCTCTTTTGATTATAGTGAAATCCAGCCCGTGGGCTGTCAGTGCGGAAGAGTGGACGTAGGCTTGAAATAAGCCGAACCACTATAAATCCTGTGTTTGATTTTCTCTTCCTTACTCTCTCTACATCGATCGTATTTCAATCTGTTGCATACGTATTTGAGAAAAATAGTTTGTGCGCCTATTTACCCCCCTCTAGGTGTTTACACTAGCCATATCAATTAGTATCAGAGCCTGTGTACTTACTTTATTTGAAGTGTTTTACTTCATAGTAAAAGATCCATGGCTAGTATGCTAGCACCGAGGGCTGATGGAAGGGCAAAGCAATACCAGACCACCTTACTTTGATGGAAAGGATTACAACATCCGGAAGAACAAGATGAAAGCTTTCCTACGATCAAAGGATCCTCTGGAATGGGACGTTGTAGAAAAAGGAATTACTCCTACCACTGCATCGTCTACGAAAGAGGAAAAGAAACGAAGAATCCAGCGGAATGTCTCAAGAAGAAATAACCAAGAGACAGGACACTCGATGCAAAAGCAATTTATTCCTTATATTGTGCTTTATCACCAACTGAATATAATAGAATATCTTCTTGTGGTACAGCAAAAGAAGTTTGGGACAGATTGCATATCACCTATGAAGGAACAGATCGAGTGAAGGAAACAAGAATCAACATTCTTCTCGGTCAATACGAAGCCTTCGAAATGAAACCGGAGAATCAATATCGACATGTTTAGTCGTTTTTACGTATATTGTGAATGGTCTTGAAAATCAAGGTCAACCAACTTCTGATCCCATGAAGGTAAACAAGCTACTGCGTGGACTCTCCAAGGATTGGAATCACATAAAGACTTCGATAAGAGAGACGCATAGAATTATGCCACTATCTGTCGATGAGCTGATTGGAACTCTTCAGTCTTATGAAGTGGAAAGGATCAATGAAGATGAAGATCCAAGAGGTAAGAAATCTATTGCATTAAAATCAAATGATGATTCCGATGTTACGATTCTCAAGAAGATATGGACGATGAGGAGCTTGCTCTCATGATAAGAAGATTCAGAAAACTAAACAAAAAAGGAAGAAGGTTCAACTCAAAGAAACAAGGCTTTCAAAGACAGCAGACCAAGTCTGTTGATGATGAGGAACCAAACAAAGATGTAGTCTGCTTTGAATGCAAGAAAAAGGGACATATCGTACCCAACTGTCCTCTTTTGAAGAAAAAGAAAGGAAAAGCTGAAAAATTTCGAAAAGCTCTCAAAGCTGAAACCTGGAGTGATACTGAGTGTGAAGAAAGTGATAATGAATACGCCAATCTATGTCTGATGGCACAATCAGACTCGGACTGAATGTACTCGGGATCGACTCGAGACGGTGAATTTGAGGTAAGTAACTTTAAAATTCCTGTCAAAGTTTCTAAATATATTGAGGAATTATGCTTTAGTCTTAAGACTTCTCTCAAAAGAATTTCCAAACTAAAAAGGAAAACTCAACTCTAAAGCTAAAAGAAAATGTTTTAGAAGAAAGAGTTAAAAGTCTAGACGTGTCTGTTTCCAATCTTAAAGAAAATGAAGAAAATCTTTTAAAAGAAAATACTTTTTTAAAAACAGACTTATCTAATATATCAAAGAAATTTTCTATGGGATCTGAAAATCTTGAGAAAATTCTTTCAGACAAAGACCTTACTTCAATAAATCTGGTCTAGGTATGACAGAAGAAACAATTCCCTTAATTGATTTTCCTAAAGTAAAAGAAAGAATCAAGAAAAGGCTTTCAAGAGAGGTTTACAAAAATCACTTCAAGAAAGTATTTGTTAAACCCGTAGGAAGAAATTCTCTTAAATGTTCAAAGTGCAACAGTCCGGATCACTTTGAAAAAGAGTGTCCTATGGTATGGAAACCTATTAAGAAAGTATGGGCTAATACTTGTTTATCTTTCTAACACCAAAGGACCCAAGAAAATTTGGGTACCAAAGAAAGCTTGAGACTCTTTGTTAAATGCAGGTCTCCATCAAGAAACAAGTAAAGTGGTATCTTGACAGCGGTTGCTCAAGACACATGACAGAGACTCAAATTGCTTTATAAAACTTGCTCAAGTAAATGGTGGAAAAGTTTCATTTGGAGGAAACAGCAAAGGAAGTATTGTGGGATTTGGAACAGTGAAAATTGGAACTCTCACAATAAGTAATGTTTCCTTAGTGGAAGGACTCAATTACAATCTTCTCAGCATTAGTCAATTGTGTGATACTAGTTTCAAGATCTTTTTTCAAGAAGGAACATGTTCGGAATCGCAAAGACTCTACTCAATCTTTTTGGGTAGAAGACATGGAAATATCTATCTTCTGGATGTGAAACCAAATGAATCACAATGTCTTATCTCAATTCAAGACGAAGCAAGCTTATGGCACAAAAAGCTTGGACATGTCAATATGAAGCAATTAGCCAAAATCTCATCAAAGCAGCTTGTTCGAGGTCTACCAAAATTGCCATACCAAAAGACTGATTCATGCACTCCATGTATTCTGGGAAAGCAGGTAAGAAATTCTTTTAAGCCAATAAATCATGTCTCTACTAATCATGTTCTACGCTTGCTGCATATGGATCTCTTCGGACCAACCGAACTCGAGTATTGGGGGTAAGATGTATTGCCTAGTAATTGTTGATGATTACTCCCGTTTTACTTGGGTATATTTCCTTTCAAGTAAGTCCGAAACCTTTTCGTATTTTGAAAAATTTGCTAAAAAGGTTCAAAATGAAAAGGGATGTGTAATCTCTTGTATAAAAACAGATCATGGAGGTGAATTTGAAAATCAAGATTTTACAAAATTCTGTGATGAATCTGGCTGTAAGCATGTGTTTTCCTCTCCATATACTCCTCAGCAAAATGGAGTTGTGGAAAGAAAGAACAGATCTCTTCAAGAAATGGCTAGAACTCTTTTAATTGAAAGTAAAATTTCTTCTCGATTTTGGGCTGAAGCTGTTTCAACAGCTTGCTATATCATCAATAGAGTCTTCTTAAGATCTATTCTTCGAAAACCCCCCTTATGAGTTATTCAAAGAAAAGAAGCCTATTGTTTCATACTTTCATGTATTTGGTTGCAAATGTTTTATATTGAAAAATGCAAAAGATCGAGTTGGTAAGTTTGAAGAAAGATCGATGAAGGTATCTTCCTTGGATATTCTACATCAAGCAAAGCTTACAGAGTTTATAACAAGAAGAGCCAGTCTGTAGAGGAGTCAATGAATGTTAAATTTCAAGACTCAATGCAAGATGAATCAAGACAGACTCATCAAGAAGAGTCTGAACCTGCTCTAGACCCTCCAAAGTCTACAACTCAAGAAGCATCTCAGACTCTGGAAAACCAGCATCAGGTTGATAGTGAAGATCCAAATAAAGAAAGAGATCATCTACCAGACAAATCAACGAGTAACTGGAAGCATAAGTCCAGTCATCCCAAAGATCTTATAATTGGCGAAATTAATGAAGGAATTCGCACAAGATCCAAAAGGCGAGAAGAGTCTAGTGCTTTGTGGCACTCGTTTCTGAAATTGAACCAAAGAGCATAGAAGAAGCTTTATCTGATGAAAGCTGGATTGAAGCTATGCAAGAAGAACTCGAACAGTTCAAGCATAAATGATGTTTGGGAATTGACATCCCAACCAAAAGGAAAAACTGTTATTGGAGCCAAATGGGTGTTCAAAACAAGATGAACGAGAAAGGGAAAGTCGTACGAAATAAAGCAAGACTCGTGGCCAAGGGATATACGCAAGAAGAAGGAATAGACTATGATGAGACTTACGCTCCAAAGTGGCAAGGTTAGAAGCTATTCGACTATTACTCGCGTTTGCTTGTTATAAGAATTTCAGGTTATTCCAAATGGATGTCAAAAGCGCCTTCCTAAATGGATTTATCCATGAGGAAGTTAATGTGGAACAACCGCCAGGGTTTGAAGACCCAAAGAAGCCGGACTCGCCTTCGGACTGAAAAGGCTTTGTATGGTTTAAAGCAAGCACCTCGGGCTTGGTACGACAGTTAAGTAATTTCCTATTACAAAATGGTTTTGTCAAAGGTAAAGTAGATATGACTTTATTTATCAAGAAGGAAAATAAAAGTTTCTTACTTGTTCAAATATATGTGGATGATATTATTTTTGGATCCTCTAATGAAAGTCTCTGCAAGAAATTTTCAAAGTCTATGCAGGATGAGTTTGAAATGAGTATGATGGGAGAATTAACATTCTTTCTTGGTCTTCAAATAAAACAATTGAAGGAAGGAACTTTCATTTTTCAAGAAAAATATGTTAATGATCTTGTCAAAAGGTTTGGACTGGAGAATTGCAAAAAGACCGACATACCAATGTCAAGTTCTTTAAAGATAGACAAAGATGAAAAAGGGAAGAAAGTTGATCAAAAGTTGTACAGGAGCATTATTGGATCACTTCTCTATCTTACTGCCTCTAGACCTGATATTTTGTTGAGTGTTTGCATCTATGCTAGGTTTCAATCGATCCTAGAGAATCCCATCTCGCCGCTGCCAAACGCATCATTAAATACGTCGCTTCATCATCAAGCATCGGTCTTTGGTATCCTAAGAAGGGAGACTTTAAACTTAAGGATATTCGGACGCAGATCTGGCCGATTGCGAGTTGATAGAAAGAGTACTTCAGAACTTGCCGATGCTTGGAAACGAAACGTGTCTTGGTTTTCAAGGAAACAAAGTATCTTGTGTCTCTTTCAACAACCGAAGCAGTATGTCGCTCTTGGAAGCTGCTGTTCGCAAATTCTATGGATAAAACAACAGCTAAGAGATTTTGCAATTGAAGACTCATGCATGGAGATTAATTGCGACAACACCAGTGCTATCAACCTCACCAAAAATCCAATTCTCCACTCAAGAGCGAAGCATATAGAAATTCGACATCACTTTATTAGAGATCATGTTCAAAATGGAGATGTTTCAATTCATTTTGTTGACTCAAAGAATCAGCTGGCTGATATACTTACGAAGCCTTTGGAGAAAAATCAATTTGAGTCTATACGGACCGGACTCAATATTTTGAGGTATGAGGATATCAAAGTCTAAAGACCTTCGACTCGGGCTTACAAGACTTTATCAACGATCTTGTCTCGACCTTCGTATAAGTCTTTCTCTCTCTCCAATCTTATCTTGAAAAGGTACGATCATCGAGACCGGACGTGTTTTAAATTGTTGCCATATATATTACATCGATTCATTTTAAAAAGGGAAGTTATTTTTGAAATAACTATTTTTACGGATAAAATCAGTTATTTTAAAAAGGCATATTTTTATTTCCTTTGTGACGATTCGTTTTACTCTTCCTTTTAACCGAACAAGCACTATCGATTACTCTTCACTTGTCTATTCACTTTACTCTCAAAACCCTAGAAAGCATCGATCCTCCACTACCGTTTGTCTTCATCGCTAAATCTTCAAAAAGTTATCATCTTTTCTCTGGGAAAGTCAAGCGAGGAATCTTCCAATCACCGTTAAAGATGTCTTCTTCACGAAAATCGTCAAGAATCGCAAGCGGGGACCACGAGAATGAGTAAGGGGCCTACGCACTTCGATCTTACTGAAGATGAAGTTTATCCAGATCAGCAACCGAGCCCACAACATTCTCAGCAGCGTCACTCTCCATCATCTAGTCCTCAAGACGTTGTTCAACAGGAAGAAATCATCGAGGAAGCAGACCCCGTAAGAACTCAAAAGCTTGCTTTTATCTACAAGTTATATCGTGCTTTAAAAGGAATTCGTACTCCTTTGAACTATATTGATAGTTTTGTTAAAGAAAAAGGATATAGGAACGAATATTTCTTTACGAAAAGAATGGAAAGTTTGGGAATCGCTCGTAAAAGGGGTGGTGAGGAAACCCTTGCGAATATCCCAAGTGATCCTCGTAATCGGGGGCCAAATCCGTAGATGGAAATGATGATGACAATCTGTTTTCAGTTTATTTCAACCGAAAATGGGTATTGCGGCTAAAATTCAAGGAAAAAGGGGAGATTTGTTCAGATCAAAGGAACAAAAGGACCTGTACTCGAAATTGCTGAAGCGCGGGGTAATAAACCCTAGGAGTGTGGACTTTGATTTTCTGGATGCTGTGAAAGTGAACTTGAGGGAAAAGTTCAATTATCTTCAACTTGAAAAGTTCTGTTCTGACACAACTGAGGCTTATGCTGAATTGATCGCTTACTTCTATTCAAATCTTAGCTTTTAGATGCGAATAGATTTTCCTTCAAAGTGTCAAAGAACAAGACTATGTTGTAGATATGGATATGCTTTGGCTGATGTGTTAGAAGTTGAGAGAGGCAGATATCAACCGATTAAAGTTTCCATTGCTCGGGCCACACTTGAATTGGTGAAGGACAGGAGAACGAAGAGAAGATCACCTACTCAAGGATGAATGCATTCAACATTTTGCTTCACAAGATCGTGATCAATTGCCTTCGGCCAAAATCAACTTCCAAAACTGATGTTTCTAGCTCGAGGCAAAGTTGATGTATGCTATCCTCTCGTGGAAAGAAGTTTTCTCTCCCTCATACTTGTCATGTTTCACATGTATAGAGCGGTGATGAAGGAAAGAGGTCAACTCCCTTACCCAAGCCTTGTTACGAAGTTATTCAGACATTTGAATATTCAGCCTCCGCAAATCTTTCGTGTTAGATCATGCGATCATATGGTGGTAGGACTGAAAATGGTGACCAAAATGCGTCTGAAGGAACCGAGCAAGGAATTGGAGAAATTCAAGGAGAAGACTCTCGCCAAGTCTCATCAACTCTCTTCCGCTCGCTAAGAGAAAAGGGAAGGAGCCCATGGCTGCTCCATCAAAGAAAAGAAGAGCTCTCCTCATTGAGGATGAAGATGATGAAGATGACATCACCATCTCTGCAATGGCTTTAAAGAACTTAAGTCGTCCTGTTCCACAGAAAGAATCGGAACAAAAGACAAAAGAAGCAGAGAAAGAGGAAGAAGAAAGAGAAGCAAAGGAGAAGGAGGAAGGAGAAAGAGAAACAGGGCAAGAAGCGAGCAAGAAAGATCTCGAAGAAGAAGGAAGAGAAGGAGAACCCGAGGAAATCTCTTCTCCACCTGTAGGCATGAAAACAGGGGAGTTCAGGGAGAAAGGAGTGACATCTTCATTTCCGGATGAAAGTGAAGGAGTCGGGCGTTCGCCCGCAGACCCGAAGATGTTTATGCATCTCAATTTCCGGAGGAAGGTCTTGAAGCTTCATCGCCAAACCTCGCGAGATTATGCTGATCCACCATCGTCGCTTTTACTCCATCGAACGAGCGAGAAGCAAGTACTCGGGCGATAATGGAGCAGATTTTCGCAGAATCATGGATATTCTCTTGGAGATGAAAGGTCAAATATATGCCTTGGGATGCGAAGTTCAAAGCTTGAAGAATGAAGGTCAAGCTTCTTCCCGTTCTTTAAATGAAAAGATGCAAGCCCTCTCTATTCAGAATCAGGCCAATGCCAAGAGTGAGGAGGTTGTACAGGCCAAGGAAGACTTTAAGAGGCCGGAAGGCATTGTTCGCCTATGGAAGATTTCCGGCTTGTCCGCGTTCCCAAGCAATCTTGATTTCATCTCATCCTTTTTAAATGATGACAAAAAGGGGGAGAGATGCATGATTTGAAAAACAAAACAAAACTTTCAATCTTTTTATTTTGATGGATTATGTTTAACTGTCTGTTTGTTTTTGACAGACTTTGACTTTGTTTTATATCTGGATAAGAACTGCGCCTAGACTTGGATTTGACTGCATCTATTTATCAATATTGATATCTTATGAATGGCTTAATCATATATTGGACTAATCTATTTTATGTGGTTGCAGATTCTAGTGTTATTCTATGAGTCATTTATTTTCATAAGATATACATATGTGTTTGAGAAATGTTTTGCAGGTCAAAGTTATCCAAATCAGTAGGAAGGTTTTTTCACCATCAAAAAGGGGGAGATTGTTGGAGAAATCCTCGTGAAGAGTTTTGAAGTTGACAAAATGTTTCCGTCGCCTAGTATGAAGGTCTGCAGACTTTGCCGGTTAAAGTCCGAAGACTTCCCGGCACGCGACTCAAGACTCAAAGTCTATCCTCATTGACGATCTCGGTCCGTTGAAGAAAGGTTATCCCGAACTGGATGTTTTGTTTGGGATTTAATCTTATCATCTGGAGAAGATCTCGTGGCTGGAGAAGACGTATCAGAATCCTTTGATTGATCAAGATTGATTCAATGACTGAAGATTCGATGATTGTCTAAATATTATTGGAAGGTTTCGCTTATGGAAACCGAGATCCTGATTGTATGGGCGAACAGATTGATGGGCTATCAACACGTTCCTTTAATAGCTCGAACGATCTTCCTAATTGATTCCGTCCAAACGGGTAGATTGGAGGAATTCCTTTGGAAAGTGCCAACGGGTATGATGGCATAAAGGAGTATATAAGGAAGACGTTCTTAGTTGTTTAAGAGAGAGTGCGCGATAGAAAAATTCCAAAGTCTGAAGCTCCTATTTGTTTAGATAAATCTCTTGAGCGAATACTTGTATACAAAAAGAGAGTCTATATTTGTGAGAGACCTTGAGGAGGTGTGATAGAACATCTACACTGTGGAATCAAGGCAAAGCTGTGCTGTAACTCCTCTTTTGATTATAGTGAAATCCAGCCCGTGGGCTGTCAGTGCGGAAGAGTGGACGTAGGCTTGAAATAAGCCGAACCACTATAAATCCTGTGTTTGATTTTCTCTTCCTTACTCTCTCTACATCGATCGTATTTCAATCTGTTGCATACGTATTTGAGAAAAATAGTTTGTGCGCCTATTCACCCCCCTCTAGGTGTTTACACTAGCCATATCAAAATCATCTAAATTTTGGTCCTTGCATTTCTATCTTTTATTGTGACTTTCGTAACATGGTAATGCATCATAATGTAAGCTTACAAGTTCAAGAAGCTTGTCAGGGTACTAAACACACTTGTAGACACTACCATGTGTACATGTTTCCATGTCTAATATATTTTGAAATGGGTAAAATGGTATTTTAAATCTGTCTTTTGCACCAAAAAGAATAAAGGAATGAGTAAATTTTTGCATTTCGTACGTGACTAGAAAATTAGGCATAACATTTCCAAATTGCAAAGTACATTAAATCTGTCGAATTGATCATAAATGGCAGTGGCATGGAATGAGTGAATGTGATTCAAGTTTGATTTGGAATTAAAGGATTCTGAACCCACCCTGTATGAGCACCTCATCTTGTGTGATTAAATATGAATGTCGAGGTTACTGTGTGGATCCTAATTTAATCTTTCGGTGAAGATTGCAGCTGTAAGAGAGACGATTGTTGCACAATCAGGATAAGATCTCTCCAATGAGTTATGTGGTCTCTATAGCATCAAATATGAAGGTATCCAAACTTTCTTGTATAATGCATTTACCTCTCTAAATTGATGATGTACATGCATTCTATGGAAAACATTTGTATCTTTCCTATTCAAACTTCAGACCAATCCTGCTGGTCCTCTTCAAGTAAACTGGAATAGCATACGATGTAGATACTAGATTTTCTCTTGGAAGTTTAGGAGTTAGAGGGAATTGGTGTGATGAGATAACATAAAGTCCTATTCAGATGTAACTTTGATTTTTGAGTTACAATGATACCCGACGGAAGTCATACGATGTGATCAATTTCCTTTGCTAGACAATAAGTATATCTGGTTGTACTTGGATGTTTTTCCAGGGCTGTATCAAAACTTTTGACTTTACTTTCCTCTTTTTATTCAGACCAGCCTTAAAATATTGGACTTTAGCATATAGCTTCTACAAATTTTTTGCCCCTTTCTCCACTCACTCCATTACTTTCGTCTACTTATTTACAGCTCTCTCTTTTCCTGCTAAATTTGATTTTTGGCGTATGAATCAAGAAAAGTGGCATATGATAACTATTTCAGTAAAATACATAACTCCAAAAAGCATTGGAATATTTACTTTAATATCAGTTTTTTGTCAGTTGTACCCACCAAAAGATTGGCTTGTGAAGTCATCCTTGCCTTCTAAATTTAATCCCAAATCATCCATGCAGTACTCGAGAAGCTTTCTTCAAGAAACTTCCAAGTAAGATCGTCTCATCCTGCATCCGTTGATATGCGTATATTAGATATGTCCTTTCCTCTTATGGGCATCTTGGAGAAAGAGGCTATAACAGTCCTTAGTTATTTTTGTTTCTGAATATATACCATAGCAACTAGAAAGCATCGTGAATGTTTCAAATACATCAACATAATGGATTTGCTGGTACACCATCAAATTTTCATCATTTATTTACTTCCATATTTATGAAAGTTACTGCATTCAGGAAAAGGATAAAACGCTTATTTTTACTGAGTGACATAGGATTGCATTGTCAATCTTTTTTTTGTCTTCCTAAGCTTCCCTCTTAATGAACGCAGTTCAAAAGAGTTAGATTTCATTGTCATGACTATCTGAAATACTTCCATTAGCCTAATTGTGTTCATATGCTTGAGCCTGAGAACTTTCATCACGTTCTTTCATGTGACCAACAGAATTTTTTTGGGTGTCAAAGAAATTTGAAGGGGAAACTAACATGGTCGAGCCATGGTATGCAACTGCATATTGTGTAGATAAACTTACTGACTCGACAATCCAGGTATCAAAAGATGTAGTCCTCATAGACCTTAAATGTTTGTTACTGTATAGTCAACTTCCAAAGAATGCATTTTGGTGCTCGCTTTTGACTCCTTATTATATATCAGGAGTGGGTGCAGCGAGCTCTGAATGAACATCTTCGTTTGCCAGTGGCTAATCAGTTTATTGCCACTGACTTGTCCCTCAAGAAGACTGACAAGGTGGTCTGATCAATCTTAGGTCCATTTGGCGTGCTTTTTGAACTAATCCACCATCTTGACATTCATAACATTGAATCAGGTCATGTATCCAGTGATTGAACTTTCACACTTCTTGAGATGTTGCTGTTTATCTTACATTGGTTTGATAACAAGGTCTGCTATTGACATGATGACCAGCACCATAACTGTTGGTAGTCAAACCAATTGTTGCCCATAATGCTGAGGAGGATTTAATGCTGTGAAGAATGAAATTCGGGGTAGTCAAACCAAAAGGTGGCAAGCAATTGGCATCCTAAGGCATGTTCTGTTCAGCTACTATACCTTGGAGATTAAAAAAACATGCCATTGACTTCTTACTTTGCACCACAGAAGGAGATATCTCACAGGAGAGTGAGTGAAACTCTAGATTTCTATCATTTGTTCCTAGCCATTTTGCTGCCTTGCAGGTATTATAGTTAAAGATATTGATTTTATGCCATTTCATTTTGTATATTCTTATCATTAAAGTGCAAAATCTTGGGATTGACAACGTCATCATGTACACATCGGATGTTGTGCTAAGGAAGAACGCTTTAGATGTATTGGAAAGGGTTAGTGTTTTTGACTTAAGATCCTTTGCTCTTGCATCACTAAACAGCTCGTCACTCTTGTAGTCCATTTCTCTCTTGTTTAAGTTGTGCAATTATTTCCCAGTCTCCAGATGCTTGCTGATATTGCCATTTCTCAATGGTTTACGTCTTAAAAGCCCTGATTACAAATTGCATCTCTTCCTTTATGGTAACTGCATGGGGAAGTACGTGGAATAGCTGGATCTATGGGTGAGGATGGCTGCAAGGTTCCACTCTCATTGCCCACAAACCGCACGTTTGTATTACCATCCTCCCTCCAACCATGACGACGACGACGACGACGACCACTACCACCACCACCACCACTCCTTGAGTGGCGGCACAGGGGTCCTCATCTAGACCATAGTTTCAGAATCGACTCTACTAAACTCATGCTTTTTCTGTTGTGTGAGGAAGAGTTTAGATTTCTCTATTTGGGATGTGTTTGAGCGTTTATAGGGAAGACATCCAGCCAAAAGATTGAGCTGTTTCCTATCTTCTCGCATATATTTTCAAACACGAATTGTATCTCCGTTGTCAATTTTGTCCCTAGACATCAAGCCAAAAAATCAAGTTGTTTCCTGTCTTCACATTTTTTCACATAGATTGCGTCTTTATTCAATTGGTTCAATTTGGTCCCTAGATAGTTTAAATTGATAATTCATGTAGCAGTGATTCATTCTTTTGAATGAATGAATGTTGTTCTCAGTTCGTTGTTCTCGACCAATTTATCGATAGTCGATCTCAATCAATCTTTTGTTAACGGTTTGACAATGTCCAAATCGATAGTTGTTGTCCCCAAGCGCTATGGTGTTGTGCCCTAAATGTTCCTAGAATACAAGATCTAAAAAACAAGCACTATTGTCTAATTTGAGAACAAGAATTTGCTCTATAGCATCCACAATTTGACCACGGAGGACAATGGAACAATATCGCGTGACACCATAACTACATCATTCATCGCATTTTGCATTGCAATCTAGGCTATGTCTCATCAATTCATGGCCTTTTGCTAGCATTTTCCCATGCTTCGAGGTTATGCAGCCTCTCGACAGACATCCTCAACATGAATTGGATAATGTTTTATGGAGCTAAGAGGCCAAGCTCTCATTATTTCTAGATGCCTCTAGTACTTAATTGTGGGGAGAGTCAGCATTTCACTACAGAGCAAGTATGCTTTTATGGAGAATTGGCAACTAGGACATTCTTTAATTTGAAAATTCTCATAGTTTTTGAGAGTGTTTTGCTATGAAACTCTCAATGGTATAGATCCATATATGCATTACACCCTAACTCCAGCACCACCAGTTTTACTCACTCAGTTAGGAACATTGAGCTGGAGCAAACACCTATTCTTGTGTTCCGTTGTCTAGTAAAATCCCAAGTAATACCTTTAGTCATTTACACACACCAAACACTAAAACGCTATAAGGTACAAATGCCACAGGGCAAGTGTGGCGTAGTAGTATAGATTTTGGAGAAAAATTTCAGGAGTACATTATCCAAGATCCTCATTTCTAGCTTATTTAGAACTGTTGTGAACTTCCATATGTTCATACCCTCTTCTATGTGAACCGTAAAGAGGTTACGATGCCCTGAAGCTGAAAATGTCATCTATTCATACTGTGTTTGGTCCAACTGCTTCATTGTTATCCACTTCAAAATTTGATGAATGCTTGCTCCCATAAACTCGTACACTAAGCACCTTCCTCTTGGGCGCTCCAATTCGTATGTGCTTGTTGAAGAAAGCTATCAATTCTTGTTTTGCCAAGAAGACTAGGATTTGATGTCTGCAATAGAGAGAGAGAGAGAGAGAGAGAGAGAGAGAGAGAGAGAGAGAGAGAGAGGCAATATCTTGTACCTCGCTTCTATTCGATCAAATAGGAAAGTTCTATCAATTATCTCTTTCCAGTGACGCTCAGATTCTTCCCACAAATTCTTGTCCTTCTCCATCTTTGATTCAATTAGTGTGTTTAAATGGCTCTGTCATAGGCAGAAATTCTGCAGGTTCGATGTAATGGTTTAAAGATTATTTGACAAGCTGACATGATTTTCATGATGGAACACGGGAGAAACAACTCACCTTGAAATCAACCTCACTCATCTTAAGGAGTTTACTTTTGAAAGACTCAAGAAAGCTCTGGACCCATGTGTTGATGTACCTTGGACCCGTTAAGATTAACAAAGTGAAGGAGTTAAAGGTGACGAGGCAGTCAAAACACGAGAACCCTTGTGGTATACCTTCACAAAGCGAACGAGCAGGTGAACTGCAGGCCATGCACACCGAGGTCATATCTACATGAAACCCTTAGAATAATTAGCAGAACACACATCTGGGAGAAGAAAGGAGAAATGAAATGGTTTTACCGATGTGTGAGCAAACAGGACATAACCAAGTTGCTCAACTGTTTGGAGCTGGTGGAAGGCTTCATGCCTTGCAATAAAAGCCAAAAGCTGAAGTTGTACGTTCAAAGTAATGTCATCTTGATGGATATGCAATTATCCATGGGGATTGTAATCAAATACATACAGAAAAAGACTAAGTAGACCTACCAAAATGAGTTACTCCATGATTTTTAATGCATGTAATCTGATGAACTTTTTGTCTTTGCTAACGTACAAACATATACTTTCTCAAAGTGAATTGGCGTGTCAGAAATCAACCATCCCAAGGGGGTAAACCATGCGCAATTCTAATTGTTGAACCTACCCCAAGGGGGTAAACCATGCGTAATGTGTCACCGGAGAGATTTTTGCCCAAATTACAAGCAAAACACAGCCTTACATACCCAGAGAAACATACTACCAGATCAAAGGTGGCCTAGGCCAATTAAGTTCAATGGAGACAGGAGTCATCTTGAACGTCTATTCAAGCAAAAGACAGGCCAGAAGATTTTATGACAAAGTTATGCGGACAGAAATTTGTTCTTTTCATTAATATTGTTGAGTAAAAATACCTAATTATAGTGAAGCAATGCAGAATTCTCATCATTTGGGTTTAGGCCTTCAGTTGAGTATGTAACTTACACCCTCGTCAAGTGTGACGAGTCTGCTTGTCATGAGCTGGATTGGAGCACATGCTTGCATATAGGATGAGAACTATTAAAGAAAACATCTTCGACATGATGAACAATTGACTCTGCTTCATCACACTCTATATTCACTAGTGAGTGATGACAAAATAAAAGTAGATCAAGATTCAAATATGAGAGAGTTAACTTAAAAAAGAAAGGGATAACTTCTAAAATCACTGAACCTGCTATGTAACACTCTAAGAATGCTCTCGAGAGCATTATAGGTGCAAACCGAGAAAGGTCTTCAGGCTGAAGAGTCTCAAGTATTTCTAGATCTTCCTCCCAAGGGCATGAATGGTCATTCAATATTAAAGAGCGATAATATGAGGCATGATATCTTGGCTCATCAAACTTGAAATTCTGATAACTTTTTGTCAACTTCTCTTGGAAGACAATAAAAGATGAGTCATAATAGTAATTGGTGCAGCGGGCACATAGCTTAGGAAACTTGACATATAAGATTACTTTATGATGTTTTTTTTATGTCAAAGCATAACAGAACCAATCTGGAAACTACTGCTCTAGTGGCGGCTCTTTTTAAGAGGTATTGCTTGAATCAGTAAAGTGTATTTGGACCCTTTGCAATTTCACAACTTAGTCATATACGAAGAGATTTCCTAATTAGATTCGGCATACTCGAAATAATAATAATCTATTATATGACCAGATAAAAACATTACTCTGCAAAATTGGCATTTCTGCCTAATGTCGTAGAAGCTTCTTGAGAAAAGTTTACCAGAGTTCACAATTAATTGGTCTTCTCCAAGCTATTTGATCTTGAAGAGAACATGGATTGTCAAGTTTATGGCACTTTGTGCCAAGATGCACTTTGAGAGTATGAATAAGGCAAAGATAATATCAACATTTCTTAAAGTATTTCAATACATTAAACTTGTTAGAATTTTAAAATTTTAAGTTATGTCTCCATTTGATAGCTTGAACTTACATGGTCCTGCAATTTCAACATGGTATTATAATAGGTCATGACAAACCTTTCCTGCGCCCCCCGATTGTAGTCAATTTCCACGCCTCAGTCTTAGGTCAAAGTTTAGCCTATGCATGTGGGGTTGTTGAAACATTTAAACAGTAAAATACTCCTTCAAATAAAAGCTTGAGCTTTTAGATCAATTAGCAAAAGTATCCACAATTTCCACCAATAAAAAACCCACATAACAGGATGCTTCTCCTATTGTTCTGCAGTCTTGACAGCCCCCCCAAAAAAAAATTATTTTGCAATACTTACAGGAACTAATGCAAATGTTTTGGTAGATCATATAACAATAGTCAAAAAAATGTAAAAAGTAGTTGCTGCTTCTGGCCTGCACTTATCTAGCTTTCCTCAACCAAGCGTATCAAAGATTATTGATACACAGGAACTGTTATAAGCTTCTTTCTGCAGCATAAATTTCATGATTACCTTGATCACAGAAAATCTTTCTAGCTTCACTGTAAAATCTGCCATTGCTTTCAGGATGGTATCCAATAGTACCCGCAACTTGTGATAATAGCCACTGACTTCCAGCTTAAGAAAATCAGAAAAAGAGTGAGCTTGTTGTAAATGGAGAAACCCCACTTACTGGAGGAATAAGGATGTGAAAAAGGAAAATATTTCTGTATCGAATCAATTCCCAATTTGTATATGTATGTAAATACACACACAAAATAAATGTGTATTTTTTTTCCTATGGCCAGAACTCTCTGCATAAAAGAAGATGATTCTTTCACCCAGGCAGGCAAATCAGATAATCAGAATAATTTATAACACATTCAAGAAACCTTGGATGGGTAGTGCGCTGGGGCCTTCTGTAGCAAGATAAAGTATCTATATGTTGGCATGGGACAAAAAACGAATGACTAACCAATAGCCACAAGCAAAAAATCTATAGGTTGATGTAGGCATTGTATATCATTCCACCCTCAGTTGATGAATGTGCTAAAACTAACCAGGAATCAGCAGTTATTGATAGAAAATGAAAATAGTTTGATGGCAATCATGCATGACGAAATGAGACCACATATAGGAAATTGACACAAATATAATAGAGAACTGTGCAACTTATTTATTAACTTATAGGAAATCAGGCACATATTGAACCTGCACTCCAGATACTCAGCTGTCTTTTTTAGTTATTTTCACGAAGATGCTCATCAATCCCTAATACACTAAAATAATAGTATGAAATGAAGAAGGGTCAACTCTTGCAAATTACAACTCTTCCGGCGCTGCCAAAACCTAAAACAGACACCACAAAATCTTGCCGACAAGGAATGTGCTTAGTTCGTCAGCAAGATTTTGAGGAAGCACAAGAACAAAAGGAGTTTATTTCTCCACATAGTAATCGATTAAGTTACAGACACCGACATGTGCAACCGATACTCAAGCCTCGATGGCACATGTTATCACAGTGATTCAAATCTCCAGCTAAATAAACAGATGAATAGCTCAGCAATCGGGTGCGCATGCCATAAACGATTCAGATCAAGCATGGAGGTATCACATGGTGAAGATGAGATAGAGATCATCTATCTTATGGATAATGAAAGGGGCATTAATTTTGCCTCTTAGGGAAATGTCCCACTGCAGGAAACTGCTCTGAAAAATAGTCAAGCCGGCTGAACCGGTTCGCACTCAAAAAAGTATAAAATTCAAGAACACTTCTAGCAAGGCTAGCTACAGTTCAACTATTCATGGACGTCTTATGTAGGAAATCTCAAGGGGGAGAATAAGAATAATCTCGACATGCAACTTTGTCTTCGTGTGATTAGAATTTCTCTGCCATGCGCTTTCTTGATTATGCATGAGAAGAACAAAAAATTTGGACAGCATTTACATTTCAATTTCGACTATGCCATCGACGTCTCATGTAGGAAATCTCAAGGGGGAGAATAAGAATAGTCTCGACATGCAACTTTGTCTTCGTGTGTTTAGAATTTTCCTGCCATGTGCTTTCTTGATTATGCATGAGAAGAACAAAAAATTTGGACAGCATTTAGATTTCAATTTCGACTATGCCATCGACATCTCATGTAGGAAATCTCTGTTGGAATTGTTCAGCTTCTATTTTCTGTCATGTTTTCCTCTGTTTTTTTGTTTTATTATTAAAAACAACAAAGTTCATTTAGTTATGCATTTAGTGTTTTTGCTATTTTCTAGGAAGTTAATAGCATGTTTGTGTGCAGTTATGTGTTGCACGTACGTGAGCAGTTTCTACTTTGTATTTAGCTGTTGTACTCGACAGTTTTTTTTTTCCTACGCACAACACGTATGAAGTGCTATGCTCTGTTTTTTTTTTTTTTTAAATCTTTTCTCTCTCTCAAACAACAGGAATTTTTTTGTTTTGATTGTTGTTTTTATGAGCTTTAACATTGATATCGGGCGTTTGTGGGATCTTAAGGGACTGTGAAGTGAGGGTAAGTGAGTGAGGATTGCTTCCAATCTGCAAAGAAAAAGCTGATGGAGGTAGGATCGAGTAATCTCTACAATGGCTTCTCTAGTCTTTACTGGGGAAAATTATCAGGCTTGGGCTGTCAAGATGACGGCATTCTTGGAGGTCATGATTTATGGGAAGCTGTGGAGAATGATTATGAGCTTGCTCCACTTCCAGACAATCTGACCTTGAATCAGATAAAGTACCATAAAGAGAGAATCACAAGGAAGGACAAGGCAAAGTCTTGCCTGTATGCTGTTGTTTCACCCACTATCTTCACAAGGATCATGAGATGTGATTCTGCAAAGGCAAATGAGATTTCTTGAAGGATGAATACGAAGGAGATGAGAAGATAAGAGGCATGAAGGTGCTGAATCTCTTGAAGGAGTTTGAGAGGCAGTAGATAAAGGATTCAGAGTCAGTGAAGGAGTACTCTGATAGGCTGGTTGGGATAGCTAAAAAAATCAGAGTTTTAGGGACTGACTTAAAGGATGAAAGGCTTGTTCAGAAGATTCTGGTGTCTCTTTCAGAGAAGTTTGAAGCCACCATAGCTTCTCTAGAAAATACAAGAGACTTAAATGATATAAAGCTTGCAAAATTGTTAAATGCTCTGTAGGCACAGGAGCACAAAAGACTGATGAGAAGAGAAGAGTTTGTAGAAGGTGCGCTGCAAGCTAAAGTGAAGTCAAATGATGGAGGCAAAGGGGAGAAATGGATTCAGTCCAGAGAAAATGCTAGTGACTCCAAGTTTGTAGCAAAAGAAGGAAATTCTGGTGGGTCTAGCAAATGGAAGATGAACAAAAAGCCTTGTCAATACTGTGGTGGAACTAATCATCAGTTTTTAGATGTTGGAGAAAGCGTGCTAGATGCGAGAAGATGTCACAAGTAGGGTCACATGGAAGCCATCTGCAAAGAAAAAATTACCAGCAAGTAGGAAAAGCACATGTAGCAGTGAATGAAACGAGGAAGAACACTTGTTTGTAGCTTCTTTTTTTTTTTTTTTTCTGAATCTTCTGTTGGGAATGATGCATGGCTAGTGGATAGTGGCTGTACTAATCACATGGTGGCAATTCGAAGTCTGTTTAGGAGTCTAGACAGGCAATCGGTCGAGTCCGGTCGGTCGAATTGGCAATGGACAGCATATCAAAGTGCAAGGGAAGGGTACAGTGGCTATTGAAGGAAATCAAGAGGTGAAGCTGATTAGTGATGTTCTTTTTGTGCCAAACATTGATCAGAATCTGTTAAGTGTTGGTCAATTAGTTGAGAAAGGCTATAAAGTGAAGTTCGAAGGGAAGTGATGTCTTATTAATAATGCATATAGCAAAGAAGTGCTAAGAATCCCAATGAGGGACAAGAGTTTCATGTTCAAGCCACAAGAGATGCAACAAATGGCTTTAAAGTGCAAAGAAGAAAATGCAAAGCTATGACATAAAAGACTTGGGCATGTTCACAGGAAGAGCATGTCGTTTATGCAGAAAAATAGCTTAGCAGATGACTTGCCAAGTTTGGAGGAAGAATTTCCACAGTGCAGACTTGTCTTCTTGGCAAGCAAGCCAGATTTGCTTTCAAAGGAGGAGGCTGGAGAGCATGTGAGAAGCTGCAATTAGTCCACATAGATCTATGTGGACCTATGTCTGAGTCTTCTCTCAATGGTAGCAAGTATTTCATTACCTTCACTGATGATATGACTAGAATGAGTTGGATTTATTTTCTGCAGGCCAAGTCTGAAGTTGCTGATGTGTTTGTGAAGTTTAAAGCCTTAGTTGAGAATCAGAGTGGGAAGAAAATTAAAATGCTCAGGTCTAATAATGGTTCTGAGTATACTGCTCACAAGTTTAAGTTGGCCACAAAGGCCTTAGAGAGGTCAACACCTTTTGAAGTCTGGTATGGTGTTAAATCTTCTATGAAAAATTTGAAGGTTTTTGGGTGTTTGTGTTACACTCATGTTCATGAGGTCAAGAGGGACAAGCTGGATAAGAAAGAAAAGCTTGGAATCTTCATTGGGTACAGTCTCCAATCAAAGGCTTACAAAAATTTTCACCCTATGACAGGGAAGGTGACTGTAAGCAGAGATGTTGTTTTTCTAGAGGAAGATGAGTGGAATTGGATGGAAGGAAAGAGTGTAGAACAGCAGCATTTCGAGAAAAAAAAAACCTGCAATAGATGTAGAGGTTGATGAAGTTATAGATGGATTGGAAGACAGTGTGGATGATTTACCAGTGAGAGGCACAAGGTCACTTGCTGAAATCTATGAAAGAAGCAATGTGGCAATGCTCGAACCATCTAACTTTGTGGAAGCTAAGGAGGATCAGGGGTGGATTGCAAAATTGCAGGAGGAGATTGCAATGATCCAGAAAAACCACACATGGGAGCTTGTTGACAGACCATTTGATAAGAATGCGATTGGGGTTAAGTGGGTGTTTAGAACAAAACTTAATCCTGATGGTTCTATCAATAAACACAAAGTTAGACTGGTGGTGAAAGGTTATGCACAAATATGGGAAGTAGACTATTCTGAAACATTTGCTCATGTTGTACGACTTGATACAATAAGGTTACTGTTAGCTATTGCAGCAGATAAGGGGTGGCTTATATTTTAGTTAGATGTCAAGTCTGCATTTCTGAATGGAGAGCTTGAGGAGGAGATTGTTGTTGAACAACCTAAAGGCTTCAGTATCAAAGGGCAAGAAGAGAATGTATATAGGTTGAAAAAAGCTCTATATGGACTGAAGCAGGCTCCAAGAGCTTGGTATGGGAAGATAGATCGATATTTGCAAGATTTTGGCTTTGTAAAAAGCTTAAGTGAGTTCACTCTTTATGTCAAGAAGGTGAATCACAATGTTGTAATTCTATCACTTTATGTAGATGATCTATTAGTGACGGGGAATGATATGGAATTAATAGAGAAGGTGAAGCAATATCTATTTACAGTTTTTGAGATGTCAGACTTGGGAAAGATGGCTTATTTTTTAGGTTTGAAAGTCAAACAGGCTTCATATGAGATCTTCATCTATCAGAAAAAATACATGAAGGAAATTCTAAAGAAGTTTCAGATGGAATATTGTCGAAGTGTAAGCACTCCTATGGCTGCTAAAGAGAAGCTACAGAAGAATGATGGAACATATGCAGTAGATGCTTCTATGTATAGAAGTCTGATTGGGTGTCTCATGTATCTTACAGCAATCATACTAGATATTCTATTTGCTGTGAGTGTTTTATCCAGGTTTATGAGTAGTCCTAGTCAGTTACATTTGATTGCAGCAAAAAGGGTCTTGAGATATCTCAAAGGAACATTGTTCTTTGGTGTGAAGTTTAAGAAATGTCAGAAGTTTAATTTACAAAGATTTTCTGATAGTGACTGGGCTGGTTCAGTGGATGACATGAAAAGTACGTCAGGTATTGTTTCAGATCTTGGTTCTGCTTGTTTCTCATGGTGTTCCAAAAAGCAAGAGATTGTAGCTCAGTCCACAACAGAGGCTGAGTTTATAGCAGCTACTGTAGCTGCAAATCAAGCTTTGTGGCTGAAAAAGATAATGAAGGATCTGTGGTTGAATTCTAGTGATTGCATTGAAGTTAATGTGGATAATCATACTGCTTTAGCAATATCTCAGAATCCAATTTTCCATGGCAAAACCAAGCATTTCAAAGTCAAATTTTTCTTTTTGCATAAGGTGCAACAAAGTGGCGAAATTAAGTTGGTCTATTGCAGATCTGAAGATTAGTTTGCAGATATGTTCACAAAACCACTTTAGGCTAGAAGATTTGAGCTGTTAAGAGAGAAAATAGGAATCTGCAGTAGCAACTGATTCAAGGAGGAGTTTGTTGGAATTGTTCAGCTGCTATTTTCTGTCATGTTTTCCTCTATTTTCCTCTGTTTTTTTTTTATTATTAAAAAACAGCCAAGTTCATTTAGTTATGCATTTAGTGTTTTTGCTATTTTCTAGGAAGTTAATAGCACGTTTGTGTGTAGTTATGTCTTGCACGTACGTGAGCAGTTTCTACTTTGTATTTAGCTGTTGTACTCGACAGTTTTTTTTTCCTACGCATAAGACGTATGAAGTGCTATGCTCTGTTTTTATTTATTTATTTTTTATCTTTTCTCTCTCTCAAACAACAGAATTTTTTGTTTTGTTTTGATTGTTGTTTTTATGAGCTTTAACAATCTCAAGGGGGAGAATAAGAATAATCTCGACATGCAACTTTGTCTTCGTGTGTTTAGAATTTCCCTGCCATGTGCTTTCTTGATTATGCACGAGAAGAACAAAAAATTTAGACAGCATTTAGAATTTCCCAGCGCCCCATCCTCCCCGGCGCCCGCGAGTCCTCCTTCTCCTCCTCCTCGTGGTGGTTCGACGGGCACTCTGTTCTCAACTTCATCACTGGCTGGAGGTTAGCACAGAAGTTTACACGCTTCCGCATTCGATCCTGATAATCAGGATCTTGATTTCCCGCAAATTTCTAACAACAGAAAGTAGCCATGCGTCACTGGAACTGCAACCAACGATAACCAGTCCTCTTGCATCCCATCTCTGGCAAAAATGATGCCGAGGGCAAGTTCTGGAGGCTCAGGTGGCACCTCTTCCGCAGGTAAGTTGACTTCCCACTGCTCACTTGGAAATCCATAAAGGCAAAGCTTCTCCATCTCTAAAGCGGAGGAGGAGGAAGTTACATAGAAGCCCAAACAGAACATGTACAAGTACGTCGGAAGGTTGAAATTACTAGTTGGGTCATGTAGATAAACAAGAAAACGTCCAGAAAGCACAATGATTTTAAAAAAAGGGTTCAACAAAATCTAGATACAGAAAAAGGAATCGAATGGTATTGTTGATATTATATCTCTCCCTTCTAACAAGCTGCCGCATCAAATAACATGTTCTGCAGTCCATTCAAGTTTCATAAACAGAAAGCATCAAATTTTTTTAGCTAATAAGAACCATTTAAAAATCATCCTCAGATTCGAGTAGCGAATAAAGCACATTATTTTACAGAAAACGCACAAGCCTAGCTGATGTTGTTTATTTTGACAGAACATTTTGATGACCAACAAAAAATACAGTGGGGGGCCAATGAGTCACAGCCAAATTCAAGAGTGAGCAATCAAGCGACACATTAGAGTTGCGGCACTTAGTACAAGCAATAAAGCAATGTAGCTTAACTTGTCCAGAACAGATGTCCGTTTGAACTCTTAATTAAATTTTTGTCATGTAAGAGGAGTGACAGAAGTTACTCTGTCCCAAAGTATGGTACTTTATTGGTTGGATGTATTAGTAAGAAAGAAGTAATATTGCCGATTCTTAAAATTAAACAGCATCATATAGAAATAAGCTGGGAAAAGCTTTATCAATCAAGGGTTTCTACCAACAAGGGTTATATATTGGTTGGTTTTGTCATTGCATCGCTTATCAGAAAACTAGACATACAGGTGTACGGCTTAGCCTCCTTATAGCTTAAATATTTCAACTCAAAGCAACGCTACAAGTAAATAAGTGGCAAAATAAGTTTTTATCTGCTCACCAGTAAGTAACAACTGAAAGAAAGAAGATGTTTTAAGACATTTAATGCCAAATTGGTCGTCGTCATTGCTATGAAACGACATATGCAAGGGGTTATGAATTGATGAAACTGATCTTCTATGTTTAAACAGACTCTTCGTTAAAATGATTCCACATTAAAGTCCAGGGAAACAACTATCACCAATAGTCTCACAACAAAGAAAAGGGAAGCTGCAGAATTCAAATGATCCAAAGCAGAGCGAAAATCCAAAAAGAGTCACTTTGCAGAGGTGGGAAATTAGAGAAGCATAAGAACGCTAATGAGAAGCTTCTTGAGAATACACGTCTTCATGTTATGTTATTTAGCAAACACACTGTATGAAATCAAGTAACAGACCAAACAAAAAGCTCAAACTCCCCTTTCCTTTTTAGCCTGTCATGCATTTCCAAAGGGAAACTCACTCGAAACACGTACAACAAAGTCTCCAAATTCAAGTTACTATAAGGTCACATCAGCAAAAAAATAAAAGTAGCAGCACGGCTAATTCCTATCAACAAACAAATTCACGACACAAAAATTTAGTAAAACCACAACCCCACGAGGCAGAAGAAATGAAAAGCTAATCAGGATCGCACTGCCGGTAAAACTCTTCAACGTCTGCATCACGAAGCAACAAAAGGGAATCTCAAAACTCGTCTTCTCAGTATCATCATTCTTAACAGTTTGATCCACCGTGAAGAAATCTGATCCAATTCTTCTTCTCTTCTTTAGAAAATTGTGGGGTTTTGCACATTGTCTGTCGAGCTACATTCAATTTGCATTGAAAAGAAAAAAAGATGTAAACGATAGTTAATTTTACGATGCGTGAAATTACTAAGTATCCACAAAGTAATATTTACTATTACTAATAAAAAAAGCACTCGGTAAAAGGAAGGGCACTATAGAACCTTTTAAATCTTCTAAAGTCTCTCTCCGCAATGGAGAATCCTCTCTACCGCAGTAGTCTTCTCCTACCTTTCGGGTAGGTTTTCCCTCTGTTGAATCGCATCCCCTTCACCCATCACTACTGCATTCCACCCTCTTCCTTCCCAGTACCACAGATTCGAATTAAAAGGATGGGTAGAAAACCCTAACCCCATTCCTTCTTCGCTACCCACAAAGCCCTCTTTAGCTCACAAGCGGTGCCCTAAATCACATCACAGCTCTTATTTCAAGCGTATAGTCCGGATCTTCAATGAGAAATTCCAAGACCACCATCATCAACCAGCTGGTGTCGATTTCCATCTATCTTCACCTGCAGACCCAGAGCTCCCTTCAACCGCATAGGATTTTATCATCCCGTATTTGGTGGTTCCACAATCTATCAGGCCAGCTCTAATACTTTATTTCAATTATGTTCCTGTATACAAGAAGATGGCCAATCCGTATGAAGAAGAAAGGAGAGTAGCTGCCCTCTGTAAGAGTTTGGGCAATCTTTGGTCAGAGGAAGATGTTGTAGATATTATAGGCGAGATTCCTAAGGAAAACCTGCAAACATGCCGGAAAATTCTGTTTGGGAAGTTTTTTTAATAAGCCTAGCATAAACTTTAATGCATTTATTGGCACAATGAAAAAAGCTTGGCGAAATGAAACTTTTACTTGCGCTGTAATTGAGCCTGGATACTTCTCGTTTTCTTTCCAGTCGGAGGCTGAAAAATAGCGAGTGTTCGATTCAAGGCCGTGGTCCTTTGGGAGTAATTTACTAGTCTTAAAGCAATGTGACCTTGACACCCCTGATATTTGCTATGCATTTAACCACTGTGACTTCTGGGTAAATTTCTTTGGCTTACCCATCGGGAGAGTAACAGATACAGTAGTCAGGGAAATAACATCCAAAATCGGAGATGTAGTAGAGGTAAAATTAGAAGCGAAAGGGAACAACAACTACAAGATTGGCAGGGCTAGAGTAAAGTTGAATTTGGAAAACCCCCTCAAAATTGGTGTGCTTGTGAATCTTGACAGCAAAAGATTGTGGGTAGAGTTTAAGTACGAAAGGCTCCCGCATTATTATTATTATTCATGTGGTAGGATCGGGCACTATGCAACTTACTGTCAAGAAATACCATATGAGGAGTCAGGACTAGCAAAGAACTTACCAAGTTGTTTTGGCCATTGGCTTCGAGCAGAGGCGTGGGAGCTTAGTCCATATGGAAAAATTTTCTATGGCAAACAAGAACTACAGCCAGAGGAGGAGGAAAGTGTGCTTGAAACTCCCATTCAGCAGGTCCTTGAACCAGAACAGCAACAAAACGTAATGCAGCAAACCCAACTACTTGGTGAACTGAGCAATGCCGAAAACCTAAACTCAAAGGAAGGTAACCACACCTTTTCTTCACAAGCATTAGTACTCTTCGAAGAGAAGGGCCCCCAGAAGCGAGGTAGCAGTTGCCTTGATGATGAATCTGTCATGGTGATATATCAGGAACAGTTAAAAGAAACTAAAGCAGAAATGGTAGAGAATATAGCTAGGGAAAAAGGTCCAACAAGGGAGAAAACAAGAAGCGCTAAACTATCTTCCTCAAAAAAGGAAAAAGATTCTGGCCATATGGTGCTCAATCATCAAAAATAGTAATGGTCGACACTACACAGCTGGTTGAGACCCATATTCGTGTGGCAAACAAGTCTGCTCAGTGGGCTCTGGTAGCTAGCCCTAATAAGCCACCAACTCATCCATGAAGATATTAAGCTGGAATTGTCAAGGGCTGGGCAATCCCCTAACAGTTCAAGCTTTAAGGGTCTTAATGACCCAAGAAAGGCCCAATATTATCTTTATTATGGAAACTACAAATCATGAGCATAAGGTGTTAAGATTGAGGCGGAGACTCCACTTTCAGCATTGTTTCATAGTGAATCCAGAAGGTACAGCAGGGGGTTTAGCAATATTTTGGGATGATGAGGTAATCCTAAGTATAGATTCTTTCACGGAACATGTTATCTTCACCCGATGCCATCTACCAGCCAGCAACCCAGCACATGCACATTTCATTTATACATGCTCCGAATGAATTTAAGGAGCGAATTCTGTTATGGGAGAATATTACCAGAGAGAGTCAATGTTATCACTTGCCATGGTTGTGTATGGGTGACTTTAATGAAATCCTATATCACTGGGAAAAAGTGGGAAAAAAAAGAGCTGAAAATTACCGGCTTGCAGCCTTCAGGGACTTCCTCAACCATTGTTCTTTGCTGGATATGGAATGTAAGGGGTGTGCTTACACCTGGACAAACAAAAGAGAATGAGAAAATCTGGTCAAGGAGCGTCTTGATAGAGTATTATGAACTCAGATTGGCGTATTAAATATCCTATAGCAGAATGTATAGCCATACCAGCCATTAGCTTTGATCGCACTCCAATTATTCTATCTACTTGCCCACCGAAACAAAGGAGGAGAAAGAGCTTTAAATATGAAGCCTTTTGGGCAGAGGAGGAGGAATGTGTGAGCCTTGTTAGGGACACCTGGGCTGCTTCCGATTTCCAACAGCTCAATGTGGTTGAGAAACTGCAGATAGTGGCAAAAAAGTTGTTAAAATGGAATCAGGGAAAATTTACCAATGCAAAGAGGAGGATTATTTGGCTGAATAATGAACTGCAACAATTAATGAATAGCATAGGGGTATCTCAAGAAAGCAAGGCAGCAAAGGCACTGACAAAAGAAATTGAACAGTTGTGGTGACAAGAAGAAATGTACCGGGGAATGCGATCCAGGATTAATTGGTTAGCATGGGGAGATAAAAATACCAGATTCTTTCACGCTACAACCATTCAAAGAAGAACCAGAAATCAGATTTCTTTGCTGAAAAATTCAAAAGATGTGTGGGTGCGTGATGAACAGCAATTGAAAGAGATGACAAGTACATATTTCAAAAGGCTTTATGAGTCAACAGGGCCTCGAGACTTTCAGCCCCTTCTACAACAAATTCCAGCTTCGGTGGACGCGGGAATGAACCAACGTCTGGTAGAACCCGTTTCTATGGAAGAGATCACGCAAGTCATGCAACAATTAGGAGCCCACAAAGCCCCAGGACCGGATGGTATGCATGGCCTTTTTTTTAGGATATCTATACTGCTGACCAACAAATTAAAACCTCTGTTCAACTCTAATTGCAGAATAGCATAGTGCTTTTGTGGGGGAAGGCTAATACAAGTTATGCTTCGCCAGTGGCGGTACGAGGATTATCCAGCGCTCGCGCACCCCGTCCCAGCCAATCTCCCGTTGGATCAAGGACGGCCATTTCGCGGATAATGTCCACTTTTACTTCGAAAAGGTCTTGGGCCGTAAGATGGGCCATTTGGATGTCGTGGGAAGTGGGATTTATCGTTTTTGATAACAGGCGTCGCTGAATCGAGCGAACGCAATCGCCCCCGATTTCTTCATCCGATTGATACGGATAGGGGACCACAGGGAGGGTCTGATTAGATGGACCTGCTTCGGGCTGACTGGTCCCCTCACTTTGATTAGATGGACCTGCTTCGGGCTGACTGGTCCCCTCACTTTGATTTTCTGATGATGTCGTCTCGAGCAGGAAGTCGATGTCCCACTCCTCCCAATAATTTTTGGAGGCCGAAGAGTTTCCCCCAGACTCCGACGGATTCATCATATTTGCTTCGACCCCCGAAGTGAGAAGAGCTTTCACAGCCAATCCAATGGCCAAGGAAAGCCCAGGGGAGCATCCCAGCTTTAGCAAAAAAAGCGAGATCGCTCTCCCACTTAGCGAGAAAGCTGTTGTACCCAACATGGAACAAAAAAGATTCATGGCACCGAAAGACAAACAAACTAAATAAAAAAGACGGATCAAGGTCCAAATCATGAGAAGATAAAAGATATATTTTCCTAACACCGCATATAAGCGTCGACGAATAGTCATGATATTCTTTTTTTTTTTTCCCTTTCTTTAGAGACTTCGGACTCTTTCCCTCGTCCTAAGCTCAAGGCCTCCGGTTACCTTTCCTTTTTCCTTTGCGGACCTCCGCTGCGGGCTTTTGCACAGGGTTACTTACGATCTCTCTGTACGATATTTCGACTGAGTTCTCTTTCCCTATCCGCTTTTTGCAGGTGCAGATGAAGAAGAAGTCTCGCCTCTCCTTGATTAAAGAGTGGTGGGGCCAGAAGCCGAGTCGAGGAGTAGATAAGCAGACACTGTGAAAAACCCGTATGCACGAGACAAGCATATGACACCAACCAAAAGTACTCTTTCGGAATCAGGTTAGTCAAAGGTCAGGAGCTCAATCAAAACTAGCTACACTTGCCTCTCAGCCTTCCTGCAATCCTTTCTATCTTATCTTAAGAAATTGATAGTTATCGCTCCTAGTCCTACGTCCTACTGCTTCCCCCAGCGTAGAAGTTCAGTTCTTATTAAGGAAAATCTGGGATGAGTTTGCAAATGAATCGAATCTGTCAATGAAAAAGTCATTTCATTTCTCTTTCCCGATGTCACTTCCTTCCTCAGACCAGATGAAATAGCAGCTTCTTCTCGAACAGCGTATTTTAACTCTAACCCAAGACCAACAGCGGCTAGTAATTGAGCACTTACAAAATCTCTAACACCGGATACTATAACGGTAAGAGCTCCTTCTGGAACAACTTCCATTAGAATTCAATCTCTGACATTAAGTCAGTTGCTTGCCTTGTAGATGTGTCAAACAATTGATTATCCCTCTGCTTTGGAACTTCAAACAAAGGCTTTTCTCTTATAGTGAGGACTTCATTAGCCCTCGAAGTGCTAGGGTCCTGGGGAGGGGCCCTAGTTGTTGTGCTTATTCGCTTCCCCTCTTGGCCATTCCCTTGGCCAGCATTCGCGGTCACTCTCTGACCCGCTTTGTGGGAAATTTCTTCCAATTGCCTTGTCCAAGCTGATGGAAGATGCTTACTATTCTTGTGTCTAGGCTTCGGCCTTACCCACCCTTTCGTTTTCCCCCCTTCTTCGCCAACCTTGCCTTCTCGAATGAACGTGATAGTTACTTTGCCATATGCAGAAGGCGTATGATAGGATTGAATGGGATTTCCTTAGTGCATGCCTAACTAAAATGGGATTCTGCGAACAATGGGTACATTGGGTGATGCAATGTGTCTCAATAGTAACTTTCAGTGTGAATTTTAATGGGGAGTCTCTACCTTTTTTCAAGCCAACATGTGGAATTTGACAAGGTGACCCTTTGTCCCCATATCTCTTCATATTAGTGGCCAATGTTCTATCCAACATGATGAGAAAAGCAGTAGAAGATGGCACTATTAGAGGAATTAAGTTGAATAATAGCTGCCCCACTCTATCGCATTTGCTATTTGTGGATGATTCAATTTTCTTCCTTCATGGTACAATCCTAGAGTGCCAAAACCCGGCAGCTATCCTACATGAATATTGTTATTAATCTCAACAAATCTAGTATATATTTCAGTAAATGATGTCCTATTACCTTGAGGAGGAACATGGCTAATGAATTGAGAGTTCTAGAAATTGAAAAAACAGGGAAATATTTAGGGATCCCGACAGATTGGGGCAGTTCAAAGAAAGATATGTTCGCATGGATCCTTGCGAGAGTAAACAGGAAGTTAGAAAGCTAGAAGGAATATGTTATCAAAAGCATGGAAGGAAATTTTAATAAAATTAGTTGTATAGGCTATCCCTCAATATGCCATGTCCATATTCAAGATCCCTATTTCCATATGCAAAGCTATTGAGAGGAGGATTGCTAACTTTTGGTGGAAAATGAATAGTAGAAATGCTGGAATACACTGGAAGAATTAGGAAGCATTGAAACTTAGAAAGAAGGAGGGGGCCTAGGCTTTAAAGACCTAATAGCATTCAATACAGCTATGTTGGGGAAACAAGCGTGGCGCATCTCACAAAATTCCCAGTCCTTATTGAGCAGAGTGATGAAAGGCCTATATCCGCATGGAGACTTCTGGAAAGCTGGAAAAGGCTCCCGACCTTCATGTGGTTGGCTAAGTATAACTCGGGGTAGGGATTCTATAAGTCCACACACTATGTACTCAATTAGGAATGGAAAAAAACTATCGATAAGAGCAGACAAATGGATAAAAAGTGGTCCGATTGGAGGCCCGGCAACAAGAAACGAACCAGAACATGTGGCAGAACTAATTGAACAAGGGACTAGCAAATGGAATGTTCAGAGGGTGGAGTCGATGTTTGATGATAGAATCATCAAGGAAATTCTTGCTACACCTATTGGAAGGCCATATTCAAAAGACAAGCTAGTCTAGATGCACAATAACTTTGGTATCTATTCAGTGAAAAGTGGCTACTTCACAATCAGAGATAACCCAACAAGCACAAACCCAACAACAACCTCATCGCATCATATAAATCCAGATCTCTAGCAACACATATGGCAAGCTAAAACCCTTCCAAAAATCATATTCTTTCTCTGGCAAGCATGTCATAATGCTCTTCCTACAAGGGAAAACTTATATAGAAGAAAGCTAGTACCGGATCCTATATGCTCTGTCTACAACAAAGAAGCTGAAACCACCGAACATATTCTTTTGCTCTGTCCATGGACAAATCAGATTTGGAGTTCCGCATCCCTGCAGATCAAAATATCCATAGATGGGTTAACACGCCTTGACGACTGGTTAGACAATCTCAAAAGCAACCCTACCCATACCAAGAAGTTTGACCAGGTCGCGGCTGTCCTTTGGAGTATTTGGAAGGACCGAAATCAGTACCTCTTCGAGAGTCGTCCCCTGCACCCGCAACAAGTTTTAATTTAGGCACAAGCTCTCTGCGATAACCTCAGATCTGTGAGTCATCAATAGGTAAATGAAAGGAAGATAAAAGCCATACCAGATCGTTGGCAACCTCCGCCCCCTCATACGCTGAAAGTTAACATAGATGCTTCCTTCGCCGAGCTCAACGCCACGGAAGCAGAAGCCAGAGGAGAATCGTGAAACAAAGCAGCAGTAGTGTGTATCTGCAGGGACTACCGAGGATGTCTTGTGGATGGCTTCGCGAAATCGGTGGATGCGACTTTGGCAGCACAGGCGGAAGCTTTGGCTCTACTTGAAACCTTAGATCTACTCTCTAACCGTGTGGAACTCTTCCCTGCAAGTACAGTCAAATTGCCTTCCACTTGTGTAGGGGGTTATGGCTTCGACGGAAGTGAACTGGCAGCTTCAACCACTCCTGGACCGGGCCCAAGCGAAACTACAGGAATTCCATGACATCTCCCTGGCCCACTGCAATAGAACAGCAAACCGGCCCGCTGATTGGCTCGCAAAGGCCTGTCGGTTTAGTTATCTTCCCTCTAATTGGTTGTTTCATCCCCCGCCCGCTCTACTAGACTTATTATGCACCGATGCTTTTGATGTATTGTCTCAAACCGTGGCTAAGTAATTTCATAGTATTCCTTTTTCGACCAAAAAAAAAAAAAAGGAAGGGCACTACATAAATCATATCGAACCCTACTTACTTCAGCTATCTATTGTGAAAATCGTAGGCATCTTGTTCGCTCTCAACCACCATGCGCCCTATCGGTACACGCTCCATGACCTAGAACTTTAAAATGGTCAAAATCAGCCCAGTTGAACCCCATTTTGAAAATGTCCAGCGATAAATGAGAGACAAATCAAGAACTTATGCTCCTACATACCGACACAGACGAAAAAGAAATTTAAAAGGAAACATAAAATTGGAAACTCCATAGAAAATACTAGTCTTGGCGGCTTGGAGAAGAAGATGACGTCCAAAACCCTTCCGTGCTCTTTACGTGAATGTGGTTTTAGAATCCCACTTACTTTCAAATTGGTTGTGCTTAGTTAGCCCTTTGTTATCGGTGGTTTGGAATTAACAAATAGATTTCCATGTTCGCATTGAAGGTGATTCCCAGAAGTGTCGCCTGATCATCCGTGTTCCTCAATTGGTGAACAGTTGATTGAGCGAGCTAGGTGTTGCCACTATTTTGCTTATGAAACATTTCCTCTTTCTATTGATTGCCTCAGTTCTTGTTTTGACATTGATGCAATGTAATCAATTTAGGATCTGAATACTGAATATGATCATGGAACCATATCATCGAATTAGCAATTACACTGTAGTGGCTAGATATATGTATCCTCTGACAACTGATGATTATATATCTTGCTTAGTTAATGAGAATGCTTTTGAATTGCTAGCTTGTCCCAGAACGTGGCACTCGATGCCTACTTGAAGCGTACAAAAACAATGTTGTTTCATGGATCGGATAATCCAATAGCTTTCAGAGCAAAACAAAACCGACATTTGCATTATCTGGTTCGCTTGCAAATGGCACTGCTGGGCAGTCCCATGAATTGCTCTGAGTTTCATTCTTTACATGGTGTAGTCGAGATGTCGTCAGATGTAAAGGAGTCGCATCTCTTTCAGCTGCTCCTTTGCAAAGCCTCCTCTCTATTTTCACTCCGAAACGATTCCGAGCTTCATAATTGTGTTTTGCTTTTAGCATTTGTCTTTAAGATGGCCGCGAAAAATAAACTTTTTTTATACAATCTGAAAGATAAACGAAAAATCATGTTGGAGAAATGCTCGCGTTCGTTACCACATTCTGGATAGCATTCGTTTTTGCCCAAAAGCTAATTCCTTCTGCAATAAACCCAAATTAGTTCACGAAATTCCTGAGAAATTCATTCGTCTCCTTTTCGATTTGCCTATACTAGGACAATTTGCATTCTTTACTCAACCTCGGTCCTCTCCACTCATTCCAGAAGCTTTTGGAGAAGTGGAAGATCGTCCTCTTCGATCTTCTTCAACAAGCTGTCCACGAACCCGTGCTTCTCCGAGTCCCCAAGCTTTGCAACTTCCACCGTCTGACACTCCATCACCGCCGCCCTCTTTGATCTTTCTCCAACATACTACAGATGGAACCGATGAAGGCCACCGACCTTCGCCTCATATTTGGGCGAGGGCCGCCCTCCGCTGAAATTCGGAAGGAGGGCTGGGGTCCTTGCCGTCTGACTGCACTATCCTTCCCCTTGTTATAAAATAAGTAATTTTTTTTTTGTTTTTCTATTAGTTTTTTGGCCTAGAGTAACCATGATGCATGAAGCTCTTCAAACTGCCAAAGATAGGTGTCTTCAAGAAGCCCAAGTTGATCAAGGAAAGAAGCTGGCAACACAAAGGAGAATATAACATGCATGAAGACAAGTGTGTGGGCCCAACATCTAACACATGAGTTGAACGTGGCAAAGGGTGATGGCGTAAGGCATACATGCCATATCTCTACTTTTGACTTGTCAAGACTCAGAGACGTTTGCATGATGTATGGGACACGAGGACTCACACTTTGAAGGATAGCTTGCACCAGAAAACTTTTGCCGCTTCACTAGGCGGTGATCTTCTCATGATATAGTGAAAAGAATAGCTCAAATGCCAAAACTTGGCACAATAAAACATTTAAATGCCAAAAGTAAGGAAAGTGACACATAAGTGTCATTTTTTTTAAATGGGACACTTAAATGCTACCTCCGGTGAACTCCACCAAAAATCTTATGTGGTAATTTTTTTTATTAATTTTACTCACCTACGTGTTTGCTGGAGAGCTAACTCAGCAAATATATATATATATATATATATATAAAAAAACGTTGTTTTGGTGCGGATTTGAATTTTAACTTAAAAATTAATTAAACTAAATTTAAAACCAATTTATAAATAAATAAATAAATAAATAAAGGAAAAGGAAGAAGATGAACAGCAGCTAAGGGCTTAGCCCTCGCTGCCATTGCTGCCTCCCCGCCGTCACCGAGCGACGATGGGGGAGGGTCGACCAACAACAATGGCCCTTCGCGGCGACGATGTGGAGGCAATGGTGGCGAGGGCTAAGCCCTTAGCCGTTATTCATCTTCTTTCCTTTTTTTTTAAAAAAAAAAAAAAATTGGTTTTAAATTTAATTTAATTATTTTTATATTACTTATTTAGCCACATCAGCAACAAGACGGCATTGTTTTTGCACTTATCTAGCCACATCAGCATGCAAACAACGTCGTTTTGCACTTGCCTCGTCACAAAATTGTCACGTCAGCATTTTGGCTTGATGTTCTCACCATTGGCACTTAACTAATTCATTTTGCTATGATTTTGGCACTTAAGTGTCACTTTTCTAACTTTTGGTACTTAAGTTTCCTCCCGTGCTAAGTTTTGGCATTCTAGGTATCCTTTTGTTCCTGATATATACATAGGGAATAGAGAGATAACTTTTTTCAGTTTTTCTATGCTTTCTAATGAACCCGATTATATGCTTAACACTTTCTTGTCTTGTGTTATTGGTCTCTTTCATTCATCTTCTTCTTTGTTGTGTTTTATATATGAGCTTTAGCAAATGTTTATCCTTTTGGTTCCAACAATTGGTATCAGAGCTAGCAATGGTACTCACCAGTTTCGTTCAATTGCAATTTCCCAAGTTGAACGGAAAGAATTTCAATGTCCATCCAGAAGGTTCAATGTCCATCCAGATGAAGGTTCTTTTCAAATCGCAAGATTTGTGGAACCTAATGGAGAATGGCTACACTAATGTAGTTTGATCCTAAAGCGTTTGATGCTTTGAGAAAGGAGTAGAAAGAATTATTGGTGAAACCTCAAAGAAATATCATAAAGCTTTGTATGCAATCTTTTTAGTTGTAAAGGAATCGATGTTTGAAAAAATATTGAGCATGGAGACTGCGAAAGCAGCATGAGATATTTTACAAAAATCCTACAAAGGTGATGATCGTGTTAGGTGGGTGTGACTCCAGACACTTTGAGGAGATTTTGAGTCTTTATGCATGAATGCCTTGGAATCTATCTTGGCATACTTTGATCATGTATAAATTGTTAACCAGCTGAGGGTTAATAGTGAAGAAATCTAGGAGGTACGAACCATAGAAAAAATCTTGAGAACTTTGACTTAAAGATTTGACTATGTTATTGCAGTGATCGAAGAAGGCCAAGATACATTAACCATGATGTTGCAGCAGTTGATGGGTTCATTATGCTCGCATGAGCAAAGAATGAATAAGAAGTCCATCCGTTCGAATCCCGAGCAAGCATTGTAGAGTCGGGTCACTTATTCAAATCGAGGAGATCGTCATGGTGCCCGAGATCGTGGAATTGCCTAAGGTCATGGTGCAAATCCAAATTCCATTGGAAGGTATAAAACACGTCGTGACAAGTCAAAAGTCAAGTGTTTTAAGGCTGCGCATGACAACGCTTTTGTTCTCGGGAAGAGTTTTTTTTTTTTTAGAAATAATTCTTTTATATTTCTGCTCCGGAGAACAATTTCTGAGTAAAAGAACCCGTTTGGTAACGACACAAAATTTCTACTCTTAGAATAGAAAAAGAATATAAATGCGTTTGATAACGCAACAATTTATTTTTTGTATTTAATCATTTTTTTCCTTGCCGACGAATCGCCTCCGACGCCCGCCACCGGCCGCCGCCGGCCGCCGACGACCGCCAGGCTGCCGGCCACCGGAGGGGGCGGCGATGGGCTCCGGTGGCGGTTAGGCGGTGACAGTCATCGGCGGCGGCGGTCGTGCGGTGGCGGTGGCGACGGGCTACGGGCGGCGGCGGTCGGGTAACCGGGGCCCGACGGCGGCGACCGGCGGTAAGCGGTGACCGGGCGGCGGCGGAGGCCGGCAACCGACGGCAGTGGGCGGGCTCCGGTGATTGACGGTGGTCGTGACAAGAAAAGGAAATAAAAGAAAAATTAAAAAAAGAAAATCAGCTTATTTCTAGAAATTGTTCCCGGAACAAGAAGCAACTTTTTTTTCTCAAAACTGTTCCCCGGGGACAAAAATTAGAGAAATTGTTCCCGAACAAATGTTTTACCAAACAGGTTCTGTTCTTTTTTAGTTCCGGGGAACAAAAGAACAAAAATTGGGAGAAACAGGAGCATTACCATGCACTACCTAAGTGTAACAAATTCGGACATTACAAATCTGAATTCCAAGCAAATATGGGGCAAGAGCAACTAGAACATGTACATGCTATCAATGCTAATGAGAACGTGGTGTTAACATGCAAAATGGATGACTCAAGCGCCATGGACGCCAATAGTTGGTACCTCGAGACCGGGTGCGGTAATCACATGTTTGGCCAAAAGGAGCTATTTTTGTTGTTAGACGAGACATTTCGTGGTAAAGTCAAGTTCTGGAATAAATAAATAAAATTCCTGTGATAGGCAAAAGCAACATTGATATCAACTCAAAAATTGGTACTAATGTTACTGTTGTAGAAGTTTACTTTGTGCGGGGACTTTTTTGAAATTTGCTAAGTGTTGAGCACTTTTCGAAAAAGCCACAACGTTAACATTGAAAATGGAGTTTGCATCATCATAAGTTAAATAATATGTTGATCACGATAGCACAGATGACGAAGAATCGGATGTTCCCTCTATCCCTTCAAACAAAGACTCTATTGAGTTTTCAAGTGATGACAAAAGATAGCAAATGGCTATGGCATCTTCAATTTGGTCATCTAAATTTTTGTGGACTAAAATTACTTGTCCAGAAAAAGATGGTGATTGGCACGCCTTTGATCGATAGTCCAAACGACCTGTGTGAAGGATGTCTCGTTGGAAAACATCAAGAATCCTTTCCAATTGAAAAAGCTAGAAGAGCCAAGCAACCTTTGGAGTTGGTACATATAAACATCTATGGTCCTGTTGAGGTGGAATCAAGTCGGACAAAAAAGACACATTCTAATTTTTATCAATGATTTTACTAGAAAAACATAGGTATATTTCTTGAGTGAAAAATCTGAAGCTTTTGGCAAATTTAAAGAATTCAAAGTCTATGGTGATAAACATAGTGGCTTTGATTTAGAGACGTTGAGATTGGATAGAGGTGGAGAATTACTTTCAAAGAATTTGACAAATACTGTAAAATTCATGGAACAAAACATCAATTGATTGCTAGCTTACTTCTCAGCAAAATGGTATAGTAGAAAGAAAGAATAGAACAATTTTTTAAATGGCAAGTAGGGGTGTGCAACCGATCCGGGTCAACCCGGTTCCTGGATCGCCCACCCGGAAAACAAGGTCGGGAACCGGTTCCGGTTGAAACCGTCCGGGAACCGGTTCCCAAAGTTCAGACCCGTTTGAACCGGTCCGGGGAACCGGTTCCGAGGGAATACCACCCGGAACCGGTTTGAGAACCGGTTTTTAAGGCAGCAGCCCAAAAGTCCAACCAAAACCCTAATTCGTATTTCGTTTCTATCTTTACTCTGCTTCCGCTCTCACCTCCGCCAATCTGTCCGAGGTTGACGCTGCTTCCGCTCGCCCACCGTCGCCTTCCTCCCGCGACACCCGCAGCAACACCGGCTTCGTCAACATCACCGATCTCCAGGGCAGCAAGGTGGGCTTCGCGCCCGTCGCCCCGGGTCCAAGCTCGACTCGTCGTCCTCTAGATCAGCGCCCCCATCCTGGTCCCGGCCATCCTCGCCGCCCCGGCATCGTCGGCCTCGGACATGAACGTGACGGCGCTGCTCGAGAAGGCCGGGTGCAAGACGTTCGAGGGCCTCCTCGTCTCGAGCGGGTCCTTGAAGACAAGCAACGCCCCGATCAGCACCCTCTCTCTCCCTCCTCCACCTCGCCACCGCATCGTCGTAACTCTCTCTCTACTCTCTCTCTCTCTCTACACTCTCTACGCGATGCATGCGATATTCTTCTCGGTCGAGCGCCCGAAGTTCGTCTTCTACTGTGATCGATTTCGATTGCAGTGGTCAAAACGTGACTCGTGATTGTCCTGTGCGGGAGCAGGTAGGGTGCGGGGCGGTGTCGGCGGATTTCCTGGCGGCCGTGGCTTCTTATCCCAATCCCGACAACAAGATCAGAACCACCGATCTGAAGGTACTCGATGAGTTTAACTGCCGTATCACTCCCGACTACGATGCCGCTTCCTTGCTTGCTTCCATGTGCTTCTGGCTACAAGTGCTGGTCGTCTTTGCGCCATACTACTTTCAATTGATAGTGGCTCTCTGCGATATTCGTCGGATTCGAGTGTGTTGCATAGCCTTTTTTTCCGTAATGAATTAGGGGTCTTCTTAATGGCATGACGTGCTGATGCGGAGCGTTTCGTGTGTGCTGCTCTCGAAGACATTGGGAGAGTATGTTATGGTCTGGTTTGACGGTTTTTGCTGTGAGATTCGTTTCGGCAGAATTCGAGAGTGATCGAGCTGCTCGGCGGAGCTGCGTTGGGGCAATTCGCCGGTATATGAGAAACTCGACGTACCTTGTGGGTGGGATCTGGGGATGCGAGATGGTCGAATTATATACTTGATTGTTTTTTCTTCAAGGGGGTCCGAATTTTATACATGTTCTCAATGAGTTTGGTCGAAGAATGTGCTTGATCCGGCCTTTTTGTTTCAGCAAACAACTCAACTTGCTTTTCTAAGGTTAATATAAAGATAACAATTTTTATATAAAACAGGTTCCAATATAAACAGGGTCAACCCTGTTCCCGGACCGGAAAAACAGGGTGGGTCGGGAACAGGGTCCAATGCAAACAGGGTCGGGAACAGGGTCCAAAAAAAGAGAACCGGTTATAACAGGGTCGGGTACAGGGTCCAGGTCTAGACCCTACCCACCCTGGACCCGATCACCCCTAAGAAGTATGCTAGAGGTTGAAGCATTACCAAAGAAGTTTTGGGCAGAAGTCATTGCTTGTGCTGTATTTGTGCTAAACAAATGTCCAACAATTAGCGCTCTTGGAAAAACTCCAGAAGAGGCTTGGAGTAGCAACAAGACAAATGTTTCATTCGTACAAGTATTTGGCTACGTGGCATATCCCCTTATACCAAACGAACAAAGAAAAAGTTGGATGACAAAAGCCAGAAGTGCATTTTCATTGGCTATAGTGAGGTGACTAAGAGTTATAGACTAAATAATCCAATCGCAAAGAAGGTAATTATCGGTAGGGATGTCTCATTTCTTGAATATGAAGCTTGAGACTAGAACCAAAAGGTTGACCAGAAAAGTATCCCTATTGAAGATGAATCATTTTTGGGAGAGATAGAAATCTTCAACTAAAAATCCATCAGCTTCGCCCGAAAGTTCATCTTCTTCACCAACAACAGTTTTAGAACCGTTGATTCATCGTTCACAATGATCGCAGAAGACACTAGTTAGATTTAAGAATTATGTGGTCACAAAAGTTGATGATAGTGACAGTGACAAAATTGCTAATGAAACAATGATAGATTTTTGTTTATATGCAGATGTGACCCCATATCCTATGATGATGTAGCTATAGATGAGAAGTTGATCCAAGCAATGGATGAAAAAATCCACTCCGTTGAAAAGAATAACACATGAGTGCTAACTTCTTTACCACCCGGTAAGAAGCCCATAGGTGTCAAGTGGGTGTACAAGAGGAAATACAAACCCGACAATTAGGTGGACCATTACAATGCCAAACTAGTCATGAAAGGCTACAAGCAAAAGCCAAGTATTGATTATTTTGAAGTATTTGCATTAGTGGCTCCAATAGATACATTCGGATGATATTAGCACTTGTAGCTCATAACTGTTGGAAGCCATCAAATGGATATGAAATCAGCATTTCTTAATGGTTTCCTTGATAATGAAGTATATGTGGAGCAACCACAAGATTGTGTGAAGAAAGGGTATGAAAATCAAGTGTTCAAACTTAAGAAAGTATTGTCTGGGCTAAAATAGGCACCTTGACTTGGTACACGAGGATTGACACATACTTATTAGAGCATGGTTTTCAAATGTGCCCAAATGAGCATACACTATATATTAAATCAAATACTAACGGAGATATTATAATTATATGCCTTTATTTTGATGACTTGATGTTTATAGGAAACTGTGAAAAGATGTTTGCAGAATTCAGGGAGGCCATGACTAGTCATTTTGAGATAATAGATTTGGGATTAATGTCTTATTTTCTAGGCCTTGAAGTGAAGTAGGCAAACGAAGGTATATTTATCTCACTACAGAAATATGCTAGTAATATTTTGAAGATACTCAATATGTAATCGCTCAAATCAATTCAAACTCCTATAACATAACAGTTGGAGCTAAAGAAATAAGGAATCGATGAATTGGTAAATCTCACTTATTTTAAAAGTATTGTTGGTAGTTTAAGATATTTTACTTCCACTAGGCCAAGTATTACTTATGGCATGGGAATTGTTAGTCGATCCATGGAGAAACCATACCAATCATATTTACAGGCAATAAAAAGAATTCAAAGGTTTGTCAATGGAAACTCATGATCGTGGAATTCTATTTTCTTACACTAACAATTTCAATTTAGTGGGGTATATAGAAAGTAATTGGGCAGGTGATACTGAGATGCCAAAGAGAACTTCTGGATATGCATTCTTTCTTAGATTAAGAGTAATTTCTTGATCCTCGAAAAAACAACAAGTTATTGTACTCTCAGTTGTCGAAGCGAAATACATAGAAGTAGCTTCGGCAGCACATTAAGCAATATACTTTCGTAGGATGCTTTTTGAACCGATGCATGAACAAAAAGGTCTTACAAAATTGATGTACGATAACAAGTCAACAATAGCATTAGCTAAGAATTCTGTTTTTCATGATAAAAGTAAACATATCAACATTAAATATCATTATATTCATGAGTTGATCAAAGATGGTGAAGTTGAGCTTAATTTCTATAAATTCGAAGATCAAATTGCAGATATCCTAACAAAATCATTGAAGGCAGATTCATTCGAAAAATTGAAGATAATGCTTGGTGCTGTTGACTTTCAAAATCAATTTTAAGGGAGGCTATTAGAAAATAAGTAAAATTGATTTTGTTTTTTATTAGTTTTTTGGCCTAGAGTAATTATGATGCATGAAGTTCTTCGAACCGTCAAAGATGGGTGTCTTTAAGAAGCCCACGTTGATAAAGGAAAGGAGCTGGCAACACAAAGGAGACTAGCGTGCATGAAGACAAGTCTGTGGGCCCAACATGTAATGCATGAGTTGGATGCGGTAAAGGCGATGGCATAAAACGTACATGTCATATCTCTACTTTTGACTTGTCAAGACCGAGAGACTTCTGCATGATGTATGGGACACGAAAGACTCACAATTTGAGAGGACAGCTTGCACCAGAAAACTTTTGCTGCTTCACTTGGCGGTGTCTTCTCCTTATATGTACGCTGTGTTTACTTGGTACAAGAGAATAGGGAATAGAAAGAGAGAAAACTTTTCTCAGTTTTCCATGCTTTGTGATGCACTTGACTATATACTAGACACTTTCTTGTCTTGTTTTATTGGTCTCTTTGATTCATCTCCTTCTTTATTATATTTTATATACGAGCTTCTACAAACCTTTATCCTTTTGATTCCAACATCCCTTCTCCTCTTGTTTTTTCTATTTTTTTTAGATTACTGTCTTTTTTCCCAGATTTTTTATATTTTAACATTTGAAAAAAAATTATGCACTATAATTGCCTCATAATGTGTAAAGTCAGCATCCCAGTTTAAAGTTTTGATAGAATAGCCAAATTAAACGAAAAAAAAAAAGTATATGTTTAGGAAACTAGTTGCACCAAAAAAAAAAGTAGCAAGATTAGATTGAAGGTTTTTCGTTAGTTTTGGGATTAGATGCCTTTATCAAAGGAAAAGAAAAAGATTTATTGCTGGTGGTCTTTATGATCTCCCAACGAGTCTTTTAAAATTTCGGAACTTGTTAGGGAAGTCTCGAACACCTTCACTGGTATCCACTTTGCTAACGCAGAATGTTAGGTGGGCAATAGACAAATAAATCTGACTTTCAGGTGAGCCTCCGCTCATTTTTAAAGCAAGGCCAGGCCACACAAACCTCTTTTGTCTTTGGGGGAGAGAGATTTGGAAGAAATAAGCTTCTCAGTTATGATCTAAGTAGCACTGACATGCGACACGCGACACGGACACGTGACACGACACGACATGACGTATCATTTTCTAAAAATAAAAAATTCTGACATGTTAGAACACGTTATATATTAAATAAATATTTTTATTTTTAATTAATTTACTTTAAATTTATAATTAATTAATTAAAAAAAAAAGAACCTAGAATTTACAATAATCATTCAACATTTAGTACTTTAATTTTTCAAAATTACTTTTTAATTTCATTAAATTATGTTTTTGATTAAATAAAAAGTCCCCTCGGGAGTCTCCCCACCCCCACCCCCACCCCCACGCCCCTCCCCGCGGCAACTTTCCCTTGTCTCTTTTCCCCACCCCCACCCCCCCCCCCCCCCTAACTCCCTTTTTTCCCTTGTCTCTTTCCCCCAAATTTTTTTCACTTCACCCTCCCTCCTGTAACGCCTATCACTTCCCCCTCCCTCCAACACACCAAGTCTACCTCACCTCTTCTTCTCCTTCTCCTCACCGCACGACCCCCGGATTTCTTTTAGTTTCCTTCTCAAAAGTTCAAAACCCTAGCAGCGCCCTTCTTCTCCTTCTCCTCGCCACACGACCCCTTCCTCTCCTCTTCCTCTCAATCTCTGCTTGCTTTTGGTACTCGTCACAATCGTTCACCACCTCGCCTTCGACCCTTTCTTCCTTTGCAACTGCAGCCCTCATCGCCGATCCATCACAACATCACTGTGGCGGGCCCTCGCCTCACGTCGCCGATCCATTGCAACATCACTGTGGCGAGCCCTCGCCTCACTTTCTGCTCTGTCTCTGGCAGTCTCTCGCCGTCGCGGTGGTCTGTTGCGCGGCTTCGTCTCACCAGCAAGAGTGTTTGCTTTCTCTCTATTCGAGTCTTTCTCTAGCCATCTCGGGCTCACCATCACTCGCGGCCTTGTCTTTGCTCCCTCGCCCTCCCCTCCACCCTCCATTTTCTTTTGGACACGCGTGTTGAAACGTGTCGACAAAAGTTGACCACATGTCGACAAATCCGACATGTGTCGGACATGACATGGCAAGCACGTGTAACGTGACCGTGCTTCATAGGCTATGACAAACTCAGAGGATGGAATGAGTAGTGACGCTGCACCAGCATTAGGATGTGAGTACTAAGTATTTTTGAATTTTAGAGGACCCGACACTCTCCATGGATTTACAGACTTCCTCTACCATGGCTTGCTAGATGCTGGAGTCCACGTATTTAAGGATGAAGATGAACTCCGGGTTGGTGAAGTGATAGGTGGAAAGCTTCTACGGGTTGGTGAAGTGATATATACCCATCTTCTCTGCGACATATGCTTCTAGTAAATGGTGCCTTCGTGAGCTTACACACATAGTAGACAACGTGTCCAAGTTTGAGGGTCAAAAAAGTATTCTTCCCATTTTTCTCGACATGGAACCTAAGGATGTTAAACTTAAAACTCCACGATATGCCAATGCTTTCTTGGAACACGCGAACAAGTTTCCCCACGAAGTTGAGGTGTGGAGAAAGGCACTTGCAGAGGTCGATGAAATCAAGGGATGGAATGTGAAAATGGACCAAAGGTAATACTCTATTAAGACACGTACTTATTTCTTCTCTTCCTGTTTTAGGTGATACAAGGTTGCTCTGTCAAATGATTTCTTCCCCCCCCCCCCAAAAAAAGAAGAAAATATCGGAAACTAACTCTAATTGCTGCCCTCATTCAACTTACATCTTCCTTAAATTTTTTTACCTGCAATGTCAATATCTTCATTTGCCCTGCATCCTCACTTTCCAAAATATACAGTTTCCATCTTCATTCAGATATTTCAAATCCAAAAATTCTACTTACCCTTCTAATAAGAATTTCAGTTTCCATTTTCCATTACAAAGAACACCAAATACAGAAGGAAACTAAGACTCGGTGAAGAAAAATTGTATCTAAATATCTAATAGAAGAGAACAAACTACACTAATCAACGTTGCATTTGTCGATGTTGTCTCGGTTCATGATTCTCCTATTACAAGTACTGAATTTTTTTCTAGGCTTAGCTATAAATGCTGAATTTTTGTTTATGCATGATATAGTAGCCACTTGGAAACTTTGGCTATACTATATGAAAGTGCTAGTATGAACACCTAGAGGGGGGTGAATAGGTGTTTAAACTAAACCTTGGCAAATATATGCGGAATAAAATAAATTTTGAGTAAAAGAAAGGAGTTAAGGAAGAGAATAAGAACACAAGGTTTATAGTGGTTCGGCTTAATCCAAGCCTACGTCCACTCTCCCACACTAACAGCCTTCTTGGCTGGATTCCACTATGCAATCAACAAGAGATTACAACTTTGAGTGCAAATACTTAGTAGTAGATCACACTATCTCACTAAGTCACTCTTTTGGTATTTCTCTCACGATCACAACCGTATAAGCTCACCAAAGACAAGTGTATGATTGAAGATCGCTCAGACTTTGGAATTATAAATTCTACGCTCTGTCTCTTACTTGTTCATCAGTCATTCATCTCCTTAAATACTCCTCCATTTCCAAACTAGCCATTGGACAGTATCTCGAGGATCATCTTCCAATCCACCCATTGGACCGATCTGTATCTAGAAGATTTGGTGCCGTTGCGTGACAAAAGTAGAATTCCAAATTAATTCTGATCACCCATACAAACAGAATCTTGGTTCCATAAGTAGAGCTTCTTCGTATAGAAAGTTCTTGTCTTCAATATCCAATTGTCAATCAATTAGATCAAGTCAATCAAATCAATCTTGATGTGGAATCCAAACCAGATCACTAGCCGTTATATGATTAGGGCTTGTGTTACGTTCTGTCGAATCTGGATGTAAAGTCTGAGAGCATTAGACTTTACAATTTGAGTCTGAGTGCAATAGACTTTACAATCTGAGTCTGAACATATTCTGCTTCTGAACATATTTAGCTTTAAGGTCTGAACACAGTCTAAATAAGTTCAGCTTTAGCATAGAGTTTGTCTTCTGGTTCTTCATTCACGTTCAGTTTGGAACTTGTCAGAGTAGGCAAAATTTTGATGTAGAATAAACTTTGACACGGTAGTCTAGAAATCTTCATAATATACTTTGGACATGAGTTACATTTAGTCTTCTAGCAGTCTTCTGACTTTGACAATATCCTTTATTCGTTCTATCATCTGCATGACCTATTACTTAACCATCAAACATGTTAGTAGCCTTTGATTTATTTTGTCATCTTCAAAACATCATAAGGGATTTCCCTAACATTATAGTCTTCAGACATTTCTATAATTACATACAAAATACATGTCAAGTGAGTTCTACTAAATTAGTCAATTATGAGTATTCATTGTATTGAGATCTCATTTATGTTGTACTTCAATCTATTCAAGTTAAATTTTGAGAATCCAACGTCTAATGCATGGGTATGAAATTAATCTACTCAACTAATGAAAGTGCTATTGTGCATTGCAGCCATGCAACAATTATCAAATCGTTGTTAAAAAGGTTTTGGAGAAATTGGAGCTAAAACAAAAATTAGTGACTGAACATTTAGTCAGACTTGATGATCCGGTAAAGCACTTAATAGAGTTATTAGATGTTAACCATCGTGATGTGCGGCTTATTGGAATTTATGGAATGGGTGGCATTGGTAAAACAACTATTGCCAAAGTCATCTTTAATAAACTATCTTCCCTCTTTGGAAAGTGTTGTAGTTTCCTTGAGGACGTTCGAGAAAGCATGTTAACGAAGGATGGGATACTCCAACTGCAGAAAAAATTATTGTCTGACATTGTTGATTATGAATATGCAGAAAGAGTCAAGGATGGTGAGCAAGGAATGAGGAGGATTGGAGAAACACTTAGCACTAAAAAGGTCCTTGTGATTCTCGATGATGTTGATAATAAAGACCACATTAAGAAACTAATAGGAAATAAATCATCACATTCAGGATCTAGGATAATCATTACAACGAGATACATAACTATTCTACAAGTTCAGGGATTCAAAGATAACATTATACCGTATGAGATGCTTAAGATGGATGATGCTCTTGCCCTTCGGCTTTTTTGTCAGCATGCCTTTGGCAAAGACTTTCCTTCAGATGATTATCTTGGGCTTTCAAATGAAATTGTCTCAATTACAGGAGGGCTTCCTTTGGCAATTGAAGTGATAGGTTCATTACTTAATTGGAAAAACAAAGCATTTTGGAAAGAGACTCTAGTCAAGTTAAGGAATGTACCTGAGGAAGAGATTCTAAAGAAGTTGCAGATTAGCTATGATGACCTAGATGAATATCAGCAACAGATTTTTCTTGATATAGCATGCTTCTTTCTCAATGAGAGTAAGACTAATGCAATTTACATGTGGATTGATTGTCAATTATATCCCGAAAGAGGAATTGATGTCCTTACCAAGAAGTGCTTGATAAAGATAGTGGACAATGATAAATTTTGGATGCACAATCAACTTATAGACATGGCAAGGCAAATCATCTGTCAAGAAAGTCCAAGTGACCTTAACAAGCGTAGTAGACTATGGATTACAAAAGAGGCCGTTGAAATAATAAGAATTGAAGAGGTAACTAAGAAACATCTAATTTTCATATAGAAGTTGTATATCTTGAGTAAGGCTTCCTGTTTGACTTAGGATTCTTATCATTTTTACCCTGCCCATTCAAGTTGTAAAGCATAGTCCAGCAGTAGACAAACTTCTTCACACATTTGCAAAATTTCTCTTGCAGAGGAAGGACAAGGTTCAGGCACTTGAGATAAATGAATGGGATGGCTACATACAGATCACAAATGAAGAGTTTGAAAGGTTGCAAAACCTAAGACTCCTGAAGTTATGCAATGGAACTTATGTTGGGGACTTTGCAAAGTGTCATTCAAAGTTGAGATGGATTTCTTGGCAGCCTTTTGGAGATTTCCAGGCGGACAATTTGTACTTGGATCATCTTGTTGTCTTCAAACTTGGCATGAATTTCTTCATTGATGATTCAAAAGCATGGGATTTGATCAAGGTAAGTCACATTTTTAGAATCTAGTTTAATGGTTTCGGTGTTACTATGCATGGCTTCTTACACTTGACATGCCATCCATTTTTGCAGAGGGCACAAAATTTAAAAGTTCTATCTCTTACTGAGTGTGAAGGTATAACTACAATCCCAGACTTCTCTAAATGCTTGGGTTTAGAGAGGTTGACTCTAATAGGCTGCAACAATGTGAAGAGAATTGAAAGTTTCATTGCAGAGCTACACTTGTTGATTGAGTTAGAGATTGTAGATTGCGTGAGCCTTACGGATTTGCCTGAAGAAGTGGGGGCACTAGTGAAGCTTAAACACTTCTCGTTACGGGGATGTTATGGGATAAGAGAGCTTCCAAGCTCACTTGGGAATTTAACCTCATTGATAGAGTTAGACTTATCGTATACGAGAATAAGGGAACTTCCCAATTTCATTTATAAGTTAAAATCATTACGCACATTACTTTCACCAAAATACGGATCATCTTCTCCAAAGCATCATGTTTGGCACTTACCTAGTGGCATTAGCATGTTGGGAAATCTTGAAGTTCTAGATCTTTCTTGGCATAACGAAATGAGAGATGAAATTCCTATTGAAATTGGAGAATTGTCATCTTTAAGAATCCTAAATTTAAATCACACCGGTATTAGCAAAATTCCAAGGACAATCAGCAGGCTTCATCACCTCCAAACACTCAATTTATGGGGTTGTCATTCGATTCAAGTGTTGCCGGAGCTTCCCGCAAGTTTGACTTGTTTACTTCTTGAATCTATGTCATTGGTCTCGGTCCCAAATCTGTCCAATCTTACTAATTTGGTTGAACTACATCTCCATGGTGGCTCTTGGCATGCAAAGAAATCAAACCCACTCACAGTATGTAATTTAAGATGGATTGGGAAGTTATCTAGATTAAAAAAGTTACAACTAAGCTTGTTAAATGTCCCTACACCTCCAGAGTTGGCTTCTCTTTCTTATCTAGAAGAGCTTGTTTTGAGACAGCTAGACCCAAAACCCATTTTGCAACTTCCGTCCTCCGCTTGGACTTGGCGAAATTTGTTGACATTAGAGATTGGTTGTTGTGAAGTGGAAGACATTCCACTCAAGGGATTTCCACGACTGGAGAAATTCATTGTTGAGACTTGTGTATGGCTACAAAGATTATTCATTCCTTTGGAACTAGAGAGGCTACGGGAAGTGGATGTGTCAAATTGTCAAGAGCTAGTTGAGATACAAGTTGTGGGTCTTTTAAAATCATTGGAATTCTTATACATTTATGAGTGCAAAAATCTAACAAGAATAAGTGGATTATCATACTTGAAGAACCTGGAGACTTTGAGAATCAAACAATGCTATGTACTTACGAATGTTGAGGGCCTTGACGAGCTAGAGTCCTTGACATCCTTGGAGGTCGAAAGTTGCATGTCATTGAGATGGTTGATCGATGCATCTTGCAAAAAAATACCAGATGATTGCTTGGTCGAAATAAAGTGGTGTGGAGCCTATTTGAAAGAGTCTAATACATCTTCATTTGGTATGTCCATGAAGCATTACAGGGAGGAGATTCTTCTGAGTACGTCAAATAAGGTGCGACATCTTTATGAATGTGTGAGAATTTTGTTTAATTCCTTTTCAGGCCAAATATCCTCATTTCTTTAGCGAAACAAAATCCGCCCTTTTAAAGTTGCATTTTTTTTTTGTTGCACCATAATTTTCTTAGGTGGTTGATTCTTATATTATGCTCCATTTGTTCATGGAAAATATTTTCTGAAAAAATATGTTCTAGTGTTTGGTTTGTTTAGAAAGATGAGTCAATGAAAAAACTTATGCTTGAATTCAAGAATATAATTTCCTCTTTGAAAAAATAGGAAAACATTTTCTAAAGGGATAAGTTTACCAAAAGTCCTAAAATTTGTCATATAATGTAATTGAGTTTTAAAACTTTCAAAAATACAATTAAATCCTAAAATTTGTCATAAAAGTACAATCAAATTCTAAAATTTTCAATAAAATGCAATCAATAGAATGACTTAATAGGAGCAATTTGATAAGTTTTAGGACTTGATTACATTTTTTGAAAGTTTTATAACTTGATTACACTTTGTGATAAGTCTTAGGACTTAATTGTAATTTTTGAATATTTTAGGACTCAATTGCACTTTTATAATAAGATTTAGGACATCCAACATACTTATCCTTTTTCCAAAATATTACTATGTATCAGTAACTGAACCAGAAACTCTACACTTGGATATGGGAACCCTAAAACTGGTTCTTGAGTCTTTAGACTACATTTCGTTGTCCAAATTTATAATTATGATAACATTGGATATGATGTGATAGGTTATGAAATCTAGGAATTTTGCTATATACTATCCATTGTTTAGTGATTGAAAAAAAAGTCGAAAGTTAATATATTTACATTATATTATATTATATTATATATATTGTTTATCATAAACAACATATCAATATAAATGAATCACAAATTTTATAAACGGAGATGGGTAAAAATCTCTTATGACGCTCTTGTCTACTTTATTTTTATTTCATTTTACTCTCTTTTTATTAACTTCTTTTTTTCTTTCTTACTCTTCCATCATTCTTAATAAAATTTTATTAAATAGAAAAATGTACTAATATGCCTAAAATACTAAAACACCTAAAATATGCAGTAAATATATATTTATATATTACATTTACATTATAATAGAGAATTAAATTCAAAATATAAATACAAATAAGATTAAATTAAAAATCAAATTGTTCCTTTTTGTTATTTTGAATTTCTTATTTTAGAATTCAAATATTATTTATATTGATATATGATTTTAGATTTGTTAATTTAAGAAATTTGTCATTTGAGAAAAATAATTTTTTTATTATATATATTAGAAATCCTATCCACATTTATTTCACCTCCACATGGGATAATTTATCTGGCTTATATCTCCCTTATAGCCAACTTTATCATGTCTTGAACGAGTACCAAATGCAGGATTGGATAAATTTTATCTTATCCTAAATTTTATTCCGACCACCAAACGCAATCTTAGCATTCAAATCTATAGCTCTCGAGCCCAAGTCCATGAAGCCGAGCCTAAGCTGCCAATGCTCATGCCCATGTCTAGAGGCCTAGCTCAAAGTACTGGTGCCCATGCCCAAAACCCAACACATGAGCTCTGGTCCATAAAGTCAATGATTAAGTTTTTCCGACACTCGAGTTGTGGTCCCCAACAAGTAGGTTTTGCTCCACAAAGGCAGTCCACATGTCCTTGGCACTCAAGCTTGGGTCCTTAGTTAATGAAATATTCATTCATAAAAAAAAATTTTAAAAAAATGCATTTTTAGTTAATTTTTATCTTTCTTTTTATCTTTTCTTTTCTTTACTTTTCCTTTTCCTTCTTCCTTGGCCGTGGCTAGCCATGGGGACAATCGGCGACTAGCCACAGGTGAGCAACTAGCCAAGGAAGAAGGAAAAAGGAATAAAAAAAATCAAATTATATAAATCAAATTTTCCATCCAAACAACGAAAAATATTTTCAAATTCATTTTCAAGTTTTAGCCAAATACTAGAATATATTATCATTTTCCTAAAAAAGCATTTTCCAAAAACATCACATTTTGCAGGAAACAAATAGAGCCTTTTTTTCCTATTATAGTCATTTATCTCAACTTGCCTTTTTGGTGTTGGATCATTTTGGTTCTTTATACTGCCAGTAAAGTTGTTTGATAACCGACCAAAAAAAAAGTTGTTTGATATTAAACATATAATAGTAGTAATTATGGATTATTTGATTCGGTTATTGCATCAATGAGTTGTAAAGATATTAATGTCAGCTGATTTGATAATAGCTACACAAAAGAAGAGAAAAAGGAATTCAGTAAATTCTAGTACGAGCCGCCACATGAGAAAATGAACCATGAACAAGGGGCAGATACTTGGTTGTATGTATATGTTTGATGCTATGATGATTCATCTCCTATGAATTTGTTGTTGGCCTCACGAGTAAAATTAATTTGAATGTTTGTTTTGCTTCTTTCTTTATTAATTCTATTAGACTGAATTTAATTAGAGCTGATTGCTTGTGTGTGCATTTACAATGGGCTTGAATAGTTTTCTATTTTTGGCCACCGGTGAGCCTGACTAGTCAACTATGCATATTTAGTACTATAGCATATTGCCACCAGACGGGTTCAAGTCTTTTGCATAGTGCATGATTATTTCAAAGTAAATTAAAGCATGCGTTGCTTGAACAAATAGTCATATGTCATGTCACAATGCAACTTTTATACAAGTGAACATATTATTTCACTAAAAGTGCAAGACACTAATTAATTTTGAAGCATATGACTTTAAATTAAAAAAGGATACAACAACATACAGACTTTCATAAAATGATTTGAAACAATGTGTCCCATGTTTATGGATTTTTCTTTCGAAAAGTATGAAATATAACTCTTTTTTAGTTACAAAATGCAAAGCAATTGGATATATATTATGCATGTATTTACATTTTCTGATTGGCGGACCAACCTTTTTATATATAGATTATTTTTTATCACTAAATCAGAGAAAATTTCTATTCTGTTAATGCATTTACTTCTTGTTTCCGAAGGATTGTCTAGTGATAGCTGGATATAGAGAAACAAAACAATAATTCGAAAATTAACTAATATCTACATTCATATAGAAAATGAGGAGTTACAATTCTCAAATCAAGAGTAGAAAAAATGACTGTTGGAAAGCTTAATTTACATTGGCATTATAATCCTTCTTCTTTTTGTCCCATTAAAAAAGGAATCTCTAATGAGATACTCCTCCTAAGATTTTAAGTTAAATTAATACCGAGGTACTTAGCTAAAGTTCAAATTCAATTAATAAGAAAAACCAAATAAGTATTACTCACTCTTTCACTAGACATTTAAGTATTTAATTCTCGATCTGTCTATAACTAATGAATGATGTATGTGTCATGTTGGATTTATGATGAATATGCACAAAGGTTTAATATGTCCGATATATATGTTGTTGGGGGGCTCACGTTGAACTTATTACATCATAGATGGAACATCCCTTCATAATCAGATTCCACCTTGGAGTAAGGAAGCCTAGTGAGGGGTTTGAGTTTGTTGGTGGAATACTAAGAGAAAAAAAAGACATCACTCCAGATTCAGTGACATATAAAGGATTGATTGCTGACATTAAAGGTTTCGGCTTTCGTACGAAGAGAATGTGGTATGAGACCCCCGGTGAATACCATGAGTTGATCATAGAGATCAAGAGTGATGAGCAAGTGAAGGGAATGGCGCAATTAGCGTCTAAAAGGGGATTGATTCATTTATACGTCGAGGGAGGGGTTGACAGTGAGTGGGAGGGAGAGTACGATGACGAGATGATGGAGATGTTAAGAGAGGAATGGAGAATGAAGATTGATGTGCATTCGGACGAGGATGGGGCTGAGTGGGACGTTTCAGGTCCCGATGAATACTCAGACTTTGCATCTGTGGGTAATAGCGAAACTGATGGCACCTCCTCCATTGATGATTTCCAGTCAGAGCCGGGTAATGCTAAATGTTTTGAGGACACAGGAAATAGAAGGCAAATGAGGGACCGAAGGATTTGGCACTATGGCAGTGTCGCCAGAAGGAAAACGGCCAGAATGGAAAATCGGAAGAAGGACAATGATGAGAGTTGGGAACCTGCCAACCAAAATGATGTTCTCCGGTCGAGTTGCCAAAGGTGCCAAGGAGCTGAACATGATGAGAAGTCCTGCAAAGCCACAACTGAAGTTGAGGATCAAAGACACCTTTCTCCTGTAAGCACTGAAGATTTGCATTATCTTAATTGTGCAGTCCTTAAAACTTATGTAGAATTTTTAACGTGGTCCAGGTCAAGAGAGATAGAACTGTGGCAACTAACCAACTACCTAAGAAAACAGGCAGAGGAAGTGGGGCCACATGTGCGTCATCCCCAGGAAGGGATCTTGCAAAAAGAGGCAGAGGATGGGATATAGCTTCAAGTTCAAGAAACAACAAAAGTTTGAGGCCGGGCAAGGACACAACTTCCATAGCAGGAAAGTACACGGCATCAAATTCAGGAAGGAGCATATCTTCAATTTCACAAAGCAGCGTGACTTCGAGTTTGGGATGGAGCAGAGGTTCAACTTCAGGAAGGGGCACAGCTTTGAGTTCAGGAAGAGACACAAATTTTATTTTAGGAAGGGGTAGAGGTTCAAGATCAAAAAGGGGCACAACTAATATGGGCGCAAGTTCAAGTTCTGGCAGGAGCATAGCGTCAAGTTCACGAAGCAGCAGGACTTTGAGTACAGAACGGGGCAGAGGTTCCCCTTCAGGAAATAGCATAACTGTGAATTCTGTAAAGGGCGCAACTGTGAGTTTAGACACGGGCACAACTAGAACGGGTGCAAATTTGAGATCAGGAACGGACAAGGGTTCAAGCTTGGCCAAGACTAAGCCTCAAACATCTAGTTCATGATAAACTAAATCAAGGTAAAGTACAAGTTTCCTCGAATGTTCTTCCATCTCTCTTTTCAGAGACTCAAAATCAACATGTGCTTATGAAACTACGTTTGGGTAATTTCTGTTGCAGATGCAAGGCAAAACCATGTTACAAGAAATTCAAGGTTGTGGCATGGCTAGAAGATCCAAACGAAAACATCAGGAGGAGTTGTTCTAACTCGGGATGGTAAAGGAGCAATTTCAGGACTAGTTTGAATCGGGTTTCTTGTTGGTATTCGTTTTCGTTTGCTTGTCATAATTTGTTAGCTGAATGAATACAGAAATTGTGAAGCTACTGCTATGTTATTATTAAGGATGTTATGGACAGCTTCTCTATCATTTCGGTGTGTAAAAAATATTCTATTGCAAAATGTTTTCCTTACAAAATCAGTAATGTTTACAAGTAGTTGTCAAAGTTTCAAAGCTTCAGAAAATATCATGCCTGAAATAGTTGCTGGGCGATGCATGGCCCTATTAACCTTGTGTGAGTTGACTAACAAGCCCCGCACAGGGAAATAAAAAAGGGATAGGGTTTTGAGAACTATTGCAAAATATTCAATCAGATTTCTCAACATCGCAAAAGCAGAATGTGGATTTATAAGTGGAAGGTGAGTCTGAAATTTTACTATATGAGTTTTTTTAGAAATTCCTCATCTGGGGAGAAAGATAATGAATGATCAAGATGAGTTTGGACAGTTGAAAGTTTTTTTTTTGGTAAAAGGTAATAGGTATATAGACAATAGCACAAAAGCTATACAGAAGTACAGGGGAGAAAGCTCACACTCAGAAGGACAGAAAATCCAAACGAGTGGAAGGGGGCCAGGGCCAAGGGGGAAAGAGCTGCAAGAGAGATACATTGCAGATAATTGGACAGTTGAAAGTTTGGTGTCAATGATCTTAAGGACAGTCAAAAAGATAGTTTTTACTAAGGATATCTTGATGGAGACCCCACTGTAGTACCTCTTAGTGAAGATGGAGGAATGTTTCGGTTCTTCCATTAAACATAGTACCTACATGGCATCTCATGTGGCAATTATAATATAAGAGGTTATTGTCAAAACTTCAACAAGTAAAAATCTAGAAAAGGACGAAAAATCTGAAAAATTATAAAGAAAAAACATCAAGCAGAAAATCATATTGGAGAAATGCATGCGTCTCCATCTAAAAGTAGTTTTGAAATGGGTTGCATTCGTTTTGCCTGAAGACGAACTCAATCTGCAAGGAACCAAATTAATCCATGAAATTCGTGAGAAATGCATTTGTCCCCTTCTAGTTTTGCCCATAATTAAGCAGTTGCATTCTTTGCTCACCTCGATCCTCCTCACTTGCTCACGAAGCTTCTAGAGAAGCTGGAGACGGTTTTATGTGGCATCACTCCTTTTCATGTTATGTCAATGACTCGTATAAATTTATATTTCACCCAAAAAAAAAAAAGAGGAAATTTTTATATGAACTCGATCAAAAGTATCTCCCCATGAGAAACTAAAATTTATGAGCAGAGAACATTGAAGTATGGTAAGTGAAAACAACTTAATTACATACATTTTCTATCCCTTTGTTTTGGCGATGATAGAGAATAAAGATCTTTTATTGCTTATATGGAGAGAAGCAGGACAACCTGAAAGAAAGTCCGTGTCTAAAACATGACATCTTCCATCCTACATGGGCTTGAACAGCTGCTTTAGCAGAGAAAGCCCAGCCCTGTTGTACTACTAGTTAAGAACCCAAGTGCTTCAATTAGCCTATTCACATGAACATTTCTTCTGCCCAATGCACGACGTACAACGAGCAGAAGTTCCCATTTTTATCAACAGTCAACGCCCATGTTGCATCTTCTTGTTTACCCCCTAAATTAGCAATACAAACTGAAAAGCATGACTATCCATGGGTCCACTTGTGATGCGCATGATAGACCACATTGTCGATTTGTAGAGCACAATATGTCAGTTCCAAATGGCCGAATTTAAAAATGACGGCATGGTGCAATTAGAAGCCTGCATTGAATCTACATCTAAGTAGCACCGACACCAATCACCGAGGTTTGCCCCAATCCACATTTCCAACATGGAAATGAGAGGTGGGGGGTTCGAATCCCTACATTCTCAGGGGGGTTGGGGTGGGGACGATTTAGTTTCAGGAGTAGATTTCGACTCTCACGCCCTACAATGAGGCATGACAAAATTCTAAGGGTGAGAGTTAGAGTAGGATCGACAAAAAAAAAAAGAAAAAAAAGAAAGTAGCACCAACACCAATACCGATACCAACACATGACATGACACCCGGACACATCATTTCTAAAAAATTAGAGAATTTCGACACGTTAGGACATGTTGTGTATTAAATGTATATTTTTATAAATACATAATCAATTATCATTTGCATAATAATTTTAATTAAATTAATTTGATTCAAATTCACATATAAATAAATAATAACAAAAGGAGCCAAAAATGAATTTTCACTCAAAACATTAATCTACCATTTGTTAATATAATTCATAATTTATTGACAAATTCAACTCCATTCAAATAGTCCATAAAACTTGAAGGTGAAAAAAATAAGTCATCCACATTTTAGACTTGCGTGTCAAAGCATGTTAGGAGAGAAGAGATGATGAAAAAGAAAACAAATTTGGGGGTGAATTGTATGTTATAGTAAATAAGAGTCAAGAGAGAAGAAAAGAGAAGAGGACTAAGTTTTTCTTTTTTTCTCCATTTATTATTTTTTTATTTTTTTTACATACTTACATTTTGACATCTCATTTATTGAAATTTTTTATAATTAACCTCATGCTTGTCGGAATTTTGAACTCGCATATCGAAATTCAGACTTTAGAGAGTGTTGAGAGAGTTGACTAGATGTCAGATTTTCCGACATGTGTTAACCAAATGCCAAAAGATGTCGAAGAGTGTTGGACATATGTCGGAGTGTCTGACACGACATGAAAACTCCCGGATAGTATTGGTGCTTCATAGATCTACATTACATTTCTTTTGTGCATTTGCATCAAGTGGTATCTTGGTTGATTATCACAAATTGAGTGGGGATCATCTTGTTTAGGAAAACTCCCTAATTAATTTTGAAAATTGACAAAATCTTTCTTAGTTGTCCTTTGATTCTAATGGTAAGCTTTTCTAGGTGGAAACTCTGATATGTATCATTAGACTTTACTTATCAAACTCAAATATGCATTGAAGATCTTATCCTTAATATTCAATCTCAACGGAATAATGATATTAGTTCAACTATGAATCATTGTGCCAACGGCTAGAAAATTAGCATGGATTCCTTACCTTATAAATATTAATTGTTGACACATAAATTTTGGACAACCCATTTAGTCATTTATGGCACAAAAATTAGGGATTAATTTTTAACCCCTAAACAAAAATATAATATTAAATTGCATAGCATACAATTTTAGGAGCATTTTTATTGCATTTGCATGGGACTAACGATGGATGGACTTAAATGGATGACTTCAAACTTAATGAAAATGGACTAAACCCGCAATAATGAAAATTCTTGGGCAAAGCCCATAGACATTATAAGAATTGATATTTTCATTGGAAAGTGCTCAATTAGGAGATTAATTTATGCAAGATTTGGACAAACCGTGGCCGACTAATTAAAAGGAATCTGGCATATAATCTTGGGCACGTAGAAAGCGTATAACAAGAAATCAAAAGAAGATTGAGATTTAGTCAATCAAGGAAGAAATTTGCCTGAAAAAGGAAATCAATAAAGCAGAATAAGTTATTCGCATGGTCAATCAAAAGGGAATAGGCGGAAAAAGCAAGTATAAAAGCCAAGGGAGGAGGACTCTCTTCAAGGAGAGGCCTCACAATTGAAAACATACGGCCACAATTGAGAGAGAGAGAGAGAGGAGTGTGGTCTGCCTTCACAGAAAAGAAGACGCGCCGCTGTTTAGCCCCGTTACCGACGACCACCGATCACCTGCACCAACGACGATTCGCTGCCTCTCCTATACCACTGTGGCGAGCCCAGTTTGAACCCTAGCACACAACGCTGACCCAGCTGCCGATTTGTTGCTGTGCCATGAACTGCAACTCCTCTTGCTGATCCGAGGAGTTTCCCACAACATCAACAACGCGAAGAGCTGCCGCGTCCCTCCTAGGCGAAATCCGATCTGATCTAAGCCTCATTGACGAAGCCTGGTGTTCCTTGAGACGAACCAAGCACATTGGCGCCAGCAATTTTCCCCGAGACGCTTGCTGCTTCTTGACGAACCCCCGCTCAGCACAGAGACGTGAAGGGAACACGATTCGTAAAAGAGAGCAGGGAGAGTTCTTTTATGTTTTTGGGTCAATAGGTCAAAAAAGGGGTGGGGTTTCCTCTGACAAGGTGCATGGAGAGAGCACGTGAAAGAAGAAAAAACTAAAAAGGGTGGGGTTGTCTTCTTCCAGTGGGGGTCTTCAAGCGTGAAGTGCAACTTCAACACCCGCGGCCGCCGATCCATCATTGACCGCCACCTGCCTCACCCATGCCACCACTGCTGCTTTATTCTAATTTGTTCCACATCAAGACAGACGTCTTAGCGTGCTCGCTGCTCCTTCCACCGACAAATCGAGTTGCTGTTGTCGCTGTCACTGTGGATCCGGTGTCAAGCCAAGGGGGCCGGTTTCTCTGTTTTGTAGGTTTGATTTCACAAATTCCTTGGGTGAGCTACGACTCCCTGAGCCTCCCACTGCCGCTGCCTTGCCTCGCGATCAGGAGCCGAGCACTACCGTCGCCATCGACCCTTGGGCCGTGACCCTCAATATCACTATGAGCCACCGCCGGTTATCCGTCGAGCCAATTCCATTGAGTTCAAATTTGGTAATATCATTTGTGGAATTAGCTAAATTTGATCCGGATGTTTTATTGCCTAACACATGCATTTCAATATCTTATGTACATATTCTAATGATAGGCCTATTTCCAATGAGGGTTTATTGCCTAATTCGCAACTGCACACCGCTTTAGATGGAATAATTAATTACACGGGAATAAAATTGATATCTTGATTTTTAATACCTAAGATCAAATTATCGATTTATTAGCGAAATAATCAGATTTGATTAGATATCGTTCCCAAATTCTAATGATGGATAATATCTTTGATGGCGGTGAAAATTTGGTGTTTATCTTTTAATTCCTTTATTTATGTTTATCTTTTAATTATTTTGTTTATCCCGAAAATACAAAAAGATTGCATTTGCATATCATGTAGATTAGATTTGATTTCCTATATAGAATTGCATGATAGAATAGTTAGATATCTTTTTAATTATATTAGAATGCATGTTTAGATGATATCTAGGTTAGATAATATCTTGGAATTAAATTGCATGTTGAGATAAATTTCTAAGTTAAGATAGGATTCAGATTAGTCTATTTCCTAACTTAAAATAGATAATATCTCACCTTAGTTAGATTTTTATTGTTAGTAATTTTTAAATACAAATTGTTATAAAACAATACAAAAATATCATGCACATGTCACATAGAATTAGGTTCATGAAATGCATGTCATTTAGTGATTGTTACTAGGTCCATTCAATTAGAAATTGCCTGTCATTAGGTCATTTAGTTAAATTGAATTGCACATAGATTAGTTTTTATTAAACAAGAGAAAATCCTAAAAAACTTGGAGTGACTGCGTGTTAAATAGAAATCATATCTAGGGTTGTCAATGTGAATTCTAATCTAACATTACAGATGCTTTCGTTGCTATAAAGTAAGTCCCGTAATTTATTCATTGCTTATTGGGTGTTAAATTGGTGATTTGCGCACCCACATGATCACCTCACATGTTAGGGAAATATATTTAAAATCAATCCAAGCTGCCTGTAAAAAACATTTTTGAAAAAAAAAATGGTATTGAAAGGGCATAGTAACCAAGTCCTCGTATCCAAAGTCTTTGGTTCGTGAAAGTAAAATAATCCTCTCATTATTTTACTTAAGTGTCTAATCGATCTACCATGAACTAATTAGTGGCAACTCTTAGATAAAATCCATTTGCATGTTAAAAATTTGAACCTAAGTTGCGAAATGGTATTGGCCTGGGAGAGCCTGAGCTAAGTTTAGGCTTAGTAATCCATTAGCCTAATTTTAAGTGGTTCACTCAAAATTTAGGTCGCAACACCAATTGTCTGAAAGGAAGATATTAAATACAATATTACTTATTTGGAATATCTCAATATATCAATAAGACAATCAATTGTAGACGTAATATTCTCTAAAGGAATGACTCAACTTATGGAAACCCTATCTACCGTATGGGTAGCAGATCTTTTGGGAAACTTCATTATTAGCAATAAGCGATTAGATATTCTTCATCATTCAAGTTCAACGGGTTGATTAGATAAATGATCCTTAGAGCTTGGGTCGAACAATCAACTTGGACATTGAGGAATATAAAAGAAACTTGTAATGCTAAAGGATGCCAATAAAATATCGAAGTTATGAATTCCAAAATTCAACATGGTCTTTTGCTCAAATACATTTGTTTTTTGTGAGCTATACCTTGTAATCTCTTAGTCGCTACGTGTGACATCCAGATTTTTTGGGTTAATTTTGACCTGGATAAATAGGGCGCTTGTTCGGTTGAAGCCAAGATTGTGAAATTGGGATGCAAGTGGGGCACATTGGTAAGGAAAATACCAATTGGAATGATGAGGTGTTGCGTATATTAATGGGGGTCAATTTGATTTGATTCAAGTGGGATTAAGGTTCAAATTGGAAAGAAAGCTTGGCAAAATTCGTATGCCACACTTACCCCCACATTTGGCCTATTTAAAGGCTTCTAGAAGGGGTAGTTTTGGGCTTGAAATGTGGGTGGATGACAGCCATGGTGGCCCACGTATGGCTGACCTAAGAGAGAGAGAGTGAGAGAAAAAGAAAGAAAATTTGGTTTCTCTTCTTCTCTTCTCTCCCGTCGACACCCTCTCTCTCCCTCTTCTTGCTGCTCGTACCATGGCTGTGCGAAGACCAGAGCAGCCGAAGCAGCAGCAGCAGCTTCGCCGTCGCCGCCTCTCGTCGCCGCCGTCGGACGCTCGCAAGCACCGGAGCTGCTCACGCACCCGAGCCTGCCGCCGTGCTGCCGTCCGCGCATCTCCGCCCCCTCTCCTCTCTCTGGTTCGAACAGAAACAGAAGCAGAACAGCAGCGCCGAGAGAAGAAAACCGGAGCTGCCGTCGCTACTCGCCCCACCCGCGTGCTCCGCCGCTCGCCGGTTGTCTCCGCGCGCCTTGGTCGCTCTCTCGCCCAGCTCGCTGTTCCAGAGCTGCTGTCCAGCTCCTGCCGCCTCTGTTCAGTCTCGTTCAGTCGCCTCCGGCCGCCGCCCGACCTCCTCTGGCCACCGTTGACCTCGCCGAAGCTCCGCCTCGCCCTCAGCCGCCCTTGGCCGCCTCAACCAGCCCTGAATCTGCCCCGACCAGCAGCGATCAGAGGGTTGCAGAAAATGGGTATGATAGTGAGGTTTTGGCCTGTTTTGGCCGCCTTCCCGAGTCTGGATGCTCGGCCCACTTTGAGGAAAGTCGATCCTCACATCGATGCCATTGTTTTGAGTGAGTTTTACTCACTAATGCCTTCTTAGTTTGCTAATTACGCTTAAAGGTTGATTAGTGTTAATTAAGTGTAATTAGGTTGTTAGATTAGAATTGATTAGTGATTATTAGTTAATTGCTTTGCATATTAGTTGTGTGATTAGTGTAATTAGATAGAGAATTGCATGTAGTATTTATTGAATGCTTCTTGGGATTTTTCCCGTCCCTTATCGGGTGTTAATTAAGCGATTCGGGCCTAGGTGGTATTTTTATGAATTAATTATTAATTTTCGAAATTAATTATTTAATTATTTATTTCCCGGAAATTCAACTGGGATGGCCAGTGACCAAGATTTTATGCTGATGATCATGGCGTAGTCCGTTTATTTAATTGAGCTTTATATTGTGCTAAATTGAATTTATTGTATTTATTTATGTAATTTTCGAAATTAATAAATTATTTATTTATTTTTCGGAAATTAAGATTTTGATGGCCGACGACCGAAATCTCGTGCTGATCGTCGTGGCGCAGTCCGTTTATTCATTTGAGCTCCACGTTGTATGGAATTGAATAAATTCTGATATTTTAGGATTTACCCTAAATTGATTGAAATTGATTGAGATTGAATTGTTGATTGGTAAATGGCCAAGTATGTTATTCAGCGGTTATAATGCTTGTTGAGTTGATTTAATTATTTGATTGAGAAATCGTTGGGTATTGGTTATCACCTGAAAGGAAATTTGTGGGCTCGGTGAATCGGAATATCACCTGGAGAATGCACGTGTATTCAGTGGTTGATTATGTCATCTTGGCGAAGAAGTTGCCTTAGAGAATGCTCGTAAATTGTTGAAAGTTGATCATGCCTGTGTGGCGATAGTTGATCATGCCTGTGTGGCAATAAGTGATCATGCCTGTGTGGCGATAGTTGATCATGCCTGTGTGGCGATAAGTGATCATGCCTGTGTGTGGCGATAGTTGATCATGCCTGTGTGGCGATAAGTGATCATGCCTGTGTGTGGCGATAGTTGATCATGCCTGTGTGGCGATAAGTGATCATGCCTGTGTGTGGCGATAGTTGATCATGCCCGTGTGTGGCATAGATTGTGCCTACGTGGCCGTATTTCGTGTATCGATTATCGAAAGTGGTCGAAAAACCGTAAAGCCATTGAGTATCGAAAGTGGTCGAGTGGGACCGTAAAGCCAATAAATATTGAATGTTGTCGAGTGGGACTATGTCTTCCACCTTTGCTTAAGATGTGATATGAGGATCGTAGTTCGTAATTAATGATTGAGATGGAATAATCGAATTGACCCGAATGGTCCGTCGACATGTAATCGACGAGGTCGATTGATCATTGTTTTGATTTGATGTTGTGAATTGATTGACTGAATGGGAATGACCGTGAGTGGTCTTGTTGGCGTGTAATCGACTCGGTCGATTTGATCGATGCTTCGATCTGTGATGTAATTGCTTGGGTGCCTATTTGATCTGTGCTAATCTGCAGGTGGAATCTGAGGCCAAGGTAAGTCATCTGACTCATGTTGTGCATAGGCAGCCCTAAGGTGTATTAGTTTACTAATCGGGTCTTAGGAGGTAGAACTTGCTGAGACGTGGTCTCAGTGGTTATTGAATAACCATTTCAGGACCTGGATGAGGAGCCTAAGGAGCATGAATCGACGAGGAGATCCTTGTTGAGGAACCGGAAGAGGAATACGTGGAGGAGGACCCCGAGTATGACATCGAGTACGACCCGATGAGGACCGAAATCCTATCCTGTCTTGTCGACCTTGTTTGCTTGTAAAAAGTTGTCGTTGTGAATTTTCATGAGAAAAATGTATGGCCTGCTTTTCTATCCCATTCTTTTTATTATGCAGGGATTTATAATCGCTTCCGCATGTGCTATAAAGAATGAAAGGGTCGGCGATACATAGTCCTGGGATATCGCATTTTAAAATCGACCAAGAGTAAGGGATGTGTGCGTGCCTGAGGGTCGGGGCGTGACACCATGAGTGTGAAATGAGATAATCTTTCACACGAACTTGAATAGTGAATACTCAGTCCCTGTAATATTTGATCGATTCATCATAGTGGAATCCAGTCAATAAGCTGTCATAACTGGTTGTCAAAACCGAACCACTATAAACTTGTTGTGTACAATTTTTCTATCCCTCTATCTCTTGCTTGTAATTTGTGATAGATTGTTGCACATTGATAAGATCTTAGTATTGCATAGCTTGCTTCCAAATGTTGTCCTCTCGCAATAATCTTAATTTTATTTCAATTTCACATTGTCACATATTCATCCACTCTAGATGATAGATCTAGCCCTACCACATCTCTCCTGCTCTCAATTTCATAAAAGATGGGTTATTAACATCGAAATCAAATGACTTGATGGAAAACTCTTCTGGAAAGTCACTTTCTCTTTGATCTATAGTCCAAAGCATCGATATTGTTCTCTTTCAAGATGTAGAAAGTCACTTTCTCTTTGATCTATAGTCCAAAGCATCAATATTGTTCTCTTTCAAGAAGAGTGTGATGGATTAATTGGTGCCGGCGGCCTTGATAAACTAGAGTTCCTGGAATTCTTGGGAGCCAGAAAGTGCCGAGTCATTGGAAAGGTTGATCAACGTATCTCTCACAAATATACCAGATTAGTGCCACGTAAACATACAAGAATGCGCGGAGAGTTTATCCAAGATTCAGGCAATTTCTTTCATATCTCTTTGAAGAACTAGATAGAGAAGATTCTCGGTGAAACATCACACTTGGGATATAAGTCAGACAAGGTGCGGACATTTTCTTCCATCGAATTTGTGTTATTTTTCGCATATTCTGAATATGTCCTATGAATCCATTTTCATATTCCTGATGAAATTAGGATATGTTTTTGGCCTTTGTGTTAGAATGTTAATGCGACATAGTTCAGAGTTAACCTTTCCACATGTAGGTTAACTCACGAATTTTTTTCCTTTTTACCACATAACCTGTTGCGAAGAGACACTAGGGCATAAACACATAAGGCGAGTGTTAACTAATTCCAGAAGTGCGTTGAATCATGAGCTACACTTGAGTGAGAGGGAACGCCATGGTGGAACAAGAATCCAACCTCAGGAGAGAATAAGCAAAAGCAATCGGAGTTGTAGGCTAGTGGGTTTGATTGTGTGTTTCTTTTTCTAGATATAATGACACTATTAATCTTCGAATCTTTTCCAATATCTGACGACATTCTTGAATTTTTAATTGGTGCAATTAGGTCCTGAACTTTTATCGAACGTTCAACACCATCTCTATATTTTCCATTGGTTCAATTAGCTCCTTATATTAATTTGGAAGTACAATGTCATCCTTGCTTCAAAGAAAAGCTTTCAAATCAGCAAAAGACTATTTTCTCGATACGAATATTGTCATTGTCTTCTCTAAACTTTCAATGCAGATCACGTCAGATTGAGAATGAAGGGATGAAATGAAGTTCTCCATACCTGTTACCAGCAAATAGACTCCAAACATATATATACTTACAGGAAGATTAGTATGGTCCAGATGGAGATGGATAGGATTGTAGCAACTGACCAAGTAACTGCAAATAGAGGCAGAGGAGGTGGAGCTAGAGGTTCTTCGAGCTCAGGGAAGTGTCTGTTGGAATTTTGTTTGTTAAAACAAAATGAGTGCTTTTTACTTTGTCCCACATAGAAAATGTGGGAGTAGGTGGGTCAGTTTAAAAATGTGGGATTTCATTTTTGTAGTTAAAGGAGTGATTAGGTGGGGCTAGACCCACCATACCCGCGTGCGGGTGCGCAATTTTGGCTCGATTATTTGGCGCGCTTAGCACTTTGGAAATGAAATATAAATGAAAATTCGAAATTCTATTTAAAAAAAATTATTATTCCGAATTTTGTTTGTCTTTTCAAGACAACCTTTGGAAAATTACTTATCCAGCTTTTAACTTTTTCGAAAAGGATTGCAATTGTTCGTTTTTTCGACTTCTTCGATGAGTCGCATTTGTTTATCCGAACAATTTTCTAAAGACATGTTTGTTCGCAATTTTCACAAAGAGTTGCAAGATGTTTCATATATATACTTGTCATTTTTCGGAAAAAAAAAAAAGTATGGTCATTTTCGAGTCTTCTTTCTGAAAAACAGCAGCCAATTTTTCGATTGTTTCTTAGAGACCTTGGAGAAATACTTGAATTGTTATCTAGTATTCTCATCCGAGACTTTTATATCCTGAGGATTTTTGCCGGTGACCATTAGCAACGTTGTGGGGCAAATAAATCCTTAAAGAAAGTGATATCACGCCTCAAAGTCCGAGTTGTTTTACTCGATCCGATTTCATTGTTCAACCCATTTCGAAGCCATATTTTCCCAACAATTTTAAGGATTTATTTTGCTACAATGGAGTCGGAGACAATCAAAGTTATGAATCAAGATATGGTCAAACTGGACCGGTTCGATGGGAACAATTTTGCTTGCTGGAGGGACAAGATGATGTTCTTACTCACTGCTCTGAAGATTTCCTACATACTAGATCCTAACTTGGCGCCTATAGAAGATCCTAAGCCTACTGCCGAGGGAGGACAGCCAAGTGCCGAAGCCATTGAGAGGGTTAATAAGGAAAAGAAGAAACATGCGGAGGATGAATTACTTTGTCGAGGACACATTCTGAACACACTCTCCGATCGTCTGTACAACTTATTCACTGAAATGAAGTCGGCCAGAGAAATTTGGAATGCACTGGAATTCAAGTACAAAGCAGAGGAGCAAGGTACCAACAAATATCTAATTGCAAAGTATTTTGATTTCAAGTTTATTGATACTAAACCCTTGCTGGAACAAGTCCATGAATTGCAAGTGATTGTGAATAAGATTCGTGCTCTCAAGATTGATATTCCAGAAGCTTTTCAAGTTGGAGCAATTATTGCGAAATTGCCTCCAAGTTGGAAAGACTATGGAAAAAGGCTGATTCACAAGTCGGAGGACTTTACTTTGGAGCAAATACAGAAACATCTTCGCATTGAGGAAGAGTCACGTTTACGTGATAATTCTTTTTGTACAATTCCAAGGTGAATTTTGTGGATAAAAAACGGAAACTCGGCCAAAACTTCAAAGTAAAAAGCGAGGGACATAAATTCAAAAGAACACAAAAGAAGCAAAAGGGTTGTTGTTTTGTTTGTGGCAAACAGGGACACTTCGCCAAGGATTGCATTCACCGTAAGAGCATTTCAAAGGACAAGAACATTCCGGTGGTGAAAGCAGATGCAAATCTGGTTGAAGAAAATTATGTGGCCATGATTTCAAACATGTTTTCGAACATGGAAATTTCTGAAATCAATGATGCGATGGCTATGGTTTCTAAAATTAATTCTACCACTGTCCAATCCGGTTGGTGGATAGATTCTAGAGCAACAGTCCATGTGTGCAAGGACAAGTATGTGTTCAAGCAATTTGAAGAGATTGTTGACTCAAATGTTCAAGAGGTCCTGATGGCGAATAATGCTCTTGCAAAGGTTGCTGGAAAAGGCACGGTGGAGATAGACTTTACTTCTGGAAAGAAGATAAGAAGATAACTCTTCTTAATGTGTTATTTATACCCGAAATTAGGAAAAACCTAGTTTCTATTGATTTACTTTGCAATAGGGGGTTTTGGGTTTTGTTTGAATCCGACAAGGTTATCCTGTCGAAAAATGGGCTGTTTGTTGGGAAGGGTTATGCCAATGATGGCATGTATCAACTGAGTATCAATAATAATATTTCTAAGTTCTGCTTATATTGTCGAGTCTTCAATGCATAGTAAGTTGGCACATATAAATATTCGTTATTTGAAGAACATGAGAAATTAGACTTGATAAATTTTAATGGCGAATTTGATAAATGTGAAATATGTACTAAGTCAAAACTTACTAAGAAGCCATTTCGTAGTGTTAAAAGAAATTCGAATTTATTGGATTTAGTTCATAGTGATATATGTGAATTTAATGGTATGCTAACACATGGAGGTAAAAGGTATTTTATTACCTTTGTGGATAATTGTAGTAGGTTCTTATATGTTTATCTCATGAGATCGAAGGATGAAGCATTTACCATGTTTAAGAAATATAAGGCTGAAGTAGAGAATCAATTAAAAAAGAAAATTAAAGTTCTACGATCAGAGAGAGGTGGAGAATATTTCTTAAATGAATTCTCTTCATTATGTGAAGAACATGGTATTATTCATCAAGCTTCAGCATCATATACTCCACAACAAAATGGTTTAGCTGAAAGGAAAAATCGATCTCTTGGAGAAATGGTTAATTGTATGCTTTCAAATTCAAAGCTACCAATTAATCTTTGGGGAGAAGCATTACTTACCTCATGCTATATTCATAATAGAATACATTCCAAGAAAAATGACATAACCCCTATGAAATATGGAAAGGTAGAAAGCCAAATTTGTCATATCTTAAAGTGTGGGAGTGTTTAGCGTACTACCGAGCTCCAGATCCTAAGAGAACAAAGCTCGGTCCTAGAGCTATAAAAAGTGTTTTGGTAGGGTATGCTGAAAATAGTAAAGCTTATAGGCTTCTTGATTTAGAGTCTAATGTCATAGTAGAATCGAGAGACGTCGAATTCTTTGAGAATAAATGTTTTACAAGTTCTGAAATGATTGAAAATAATTCAAGATCTATGGAAACTCAAAGTGATTTTCAAGAGAAAGAAACAAATTCTAAAGACATGATTGAACTAAGGAGAAGTACTAAAGCTAGGAAAATAAAAGACTTAGGTCCTGATTTTATTACTCATGTTTTTCTTGTTGAAGGAGATGGAGATAATAATGTGGTAAATAAATACCCTTTAGTGTTAAATTTAGAAGATGATCTTGGAAGCTTTGATGATGCTATGTCTTCTAGAGATGCTTCTTTTTGGAAAGAAGTTGTGAATGATGAAATGGACTCAATTATGTCCAATAATACTTGGGTATTAGTAGATTTACCGAAAGGATCAAAACCTATTGGATGCAAATTGATTTTTAGAAGAAAATATCATTCTAATGGTTCTATTCAAGCTTTTAAAGCTAGGCTTGTAGTTAAGGGATATAGACAAAAAGAAGGAATATATTATTTTGATACATATGCTCCCGTTGCACGTATAACTTCCATTCGAGTTCTTTTTGCTCTAGCTTCCATTTATGATCTTTGTGTTCATCAAATGGATGTTAAAACTGCTTTCTTAAATGGAGACTTAAATGAGGAGATTTACATGGAACAACTGGAGGGTTTTGTTCTTCCTGGAAATGAAAGAAAAATATATAAATTGATTAAGTCTCTTTATGGACTTAAGCAAGCTCCTAAGCAGTGGCATGAAAAGTTTAATTCGGTCATATTGTCAAATGGTTTCATCAATAATAGTGCCGATAGGTGTATATACTCTAAATTCACTAAAGACTATGATGTCTTAGTGTGCTTGTATGTTGATGATATGCTTATCTTTGGAACGAATATGACTGGAGTTAATGAAACTAAGAAGTATCTAACTTCCATGTTTAAAATGAAGGATTTGGGTGAAGTAGATACTATCTTAGGTATTAAAGTTAAGAAAAATAGTGGGAGTTATTCTTTAAGCCAATGTAGTTATGTTGAAAAATTATTAAATAAATTTCAACATCTTGGTTTTAAAGAAATAAGTACTCCATTTTATTCTAGTATTAAATTAAATTATAATACCGGTAGAGTGGTGGCACAACTAGAATATGCATATGGGATCTTTAATGTATGCGATGCATTGTACTAGACTCGATATTGCTTATTCTGTATGCAAGTTGAGTAGGTATACTAGTAATCCAAGTATAGAACATTGGAGAGCTATTACTAGAATTTTTTGTTATCTTAAGAGAACTAAAAATTTAGGATTGTTCTACAATAATTATCCGGCTGTATTAGAAGGATACACCGATGCTAGTTGGATTACAAGTGTGGGAGATGAGCGTCCACTTCTGGATGGATCTTCACACTAGCCGGGAGGTGCCGTATCTTGGGCGAGCAGAAATGCAGGACATGTATAACTCACTCAACAATGGAATATGAATTTATTGCTTTGGCGGCAGCTGGGAAAGAGGCTGAATGGATTAGAAATTTGTTGTTGGATATCAAATTATGGCCTAGTCCTATGCCTCCTATTTCTATCCACTGTGATAGTCATGCCACTTTGGCAAGAGCCTATAGTAGCACCTATAATGGTAAGTCTAGACACATTAGTCTAAGACATGAATATGTGAGACAATTGATTAAAGATAGTACCATAACAATTATCTATGTGAGGTCAAGTAAAAATCTTGCCGATCCTTTGACGAAGGCTTTACCAAGACATATGGTAATAACGACCTCACAAGAAATGGGGCTGAAACCCTTTAATTGAAATCACCAATAATGGTAACCCGACCTTTTTTCTAGAACATCACTAGTTACAAGGTTTAATGGGTAAGAACAAATTATTGAATGTGATTGTTTGATACCGACGTAGCCCGATATGAGAAGTCAAGATCGTCTGCATTACGTTTTGCAAGCTGAATTGAATTCTTAATGAAGTATGATACAAGTTTGTAGTGTGTTAATAGTAACAGAAACACATGGTAGATACTTCACCTATATGAGCTTAGAAGTGGTGCCACTTCTTACGAAAGTTAGGGTTGCTTTCTAGAGAGCTCATGAAACAGGATCAAGCACAAGGCCACAATAGTGCGGAGTAATATAGAAATTCTCGCTGAAACAAGAGGTTAGTGTATGTGTGGTATGTCCAGTTCTATTACATAAAAGTACAAGTCTAAAGCTGAGCTACTTGTCACTTTGATAGAACTTTGATATACTTGCACTAAGTAAAGGTTTAACTCGAAAGAGACCTTTATGTATGTATATTAATCTTACTGAAACTTTGGCTGTATGGTTTTTAAAATTTTATTTTGAAATCTTTGTTTTACAAACAAAGTGGGGGATTGTTGGAATTTTGTTTGTTAAAACAAAATGAATGCTTTTTTACTTTGTCCCACATAGAAAATGTGGGAGCATGTGGATCAGTTTAAAAATGTGGGATTTTCTTTTTATAGTTAAAGGAGTAATTAGGTGAGGCTAGACCCCCACCATACCCGCGTGCGGATGCGTGATTTTGGCACGATTATTTGGCGCACTTAGCACTTTGCACTTTGCACGCCCGCAGTTTAATTAGCACTAATCACTTGCTATTTATTTATTTATTTATTTTTAGTTCAAAGGTTACCTTTTATTTTGAGAATTTCGGAAATGAAATATAAATGAAAATTCGAAATTCTATGTAAAAAATTATTATTCCGAATTTTGTTTGTGTCTTTTCAAGACAACTTTTGGAAAATTACTTATCTGGTTTTAACTTTTTCCGAAGGATTGCAATTGTTCGTTTTTCGACTTCTTCCGATGAGTCACATTTGTTTATCCGAACAATTTTCTAAAGACTTGTTTGTTCGCAATTTTCACGAAGAGTTGCAAGACTGTTTCATATATATACTTGTCATTTTTCGGAAAGAAAAGTATGGTCATTTTCGAGTCTTCTTTCTGAAAAACAGTAGCCAATTTTTCGATTGTTTCTTAGAGAGACCCTGGAGAAATACTTGAATTGCTATCTAGTATTATCATCCGAGACTTTGTTGTATCCTGGAGGATTTTTGCCGGTGACCATTAGCAACGTTGTGGGGCAAATAAATCCTTAAAGAAAGTGATATCACGCCTCAAAGTCCGAGTTGTTTTACTCGATCCAATTTCATTGTTCAACCCATTTTGAAGCCATATTTTCCCAACAGTGTCTAGGTAATGAAAGCAGAGGAAAGGGCATAGCTTCAAGTCTAGGAGAGGGCATGGCAACAAGTTCAGGAAGTGGTAGAGGTTTGAGTTCCAGAAATGGCCTTGAGTTCAGGAAGAGGCATGGCTTCAAATTAAGGAAAGAGCATGGCTCTCAGAACGGGAAGGAACACAGGTTCAAGTTCCCAAGACAGGACAGACGTGGATTCAGGAAGGGGCAGGACTTAGAGTTCAGGATGAAATAGAGGCTCACGTTCAGGAAAGGGCACAACTTTACGTTCAGGAAAGGGCATGGGTTTGAATTCAAGAAGTGGTGGAGGTTCAACTTCACAAGATGGCACTGGGTTTTTGTCCAGGAATGGGCACAGCTTCAAGTTCAAGAAATGAAAAGGCTCTGAGTTCTGGAAGGGGACCTGCTTCAAGTTCAGGAAGGATTGGAGCTTCAACTTCAAGAAGAGGAGACTCAAGACCAATTTGTCAAAGTTCAAGTTTCCTCGAATGTTCTTCCATTTTTCTTTTGGTGAGTCTCAAAACCAACATGTGCTTATGAAACTATGTTTGGATAATTTCTGTTGCAGATGCGAGGCAGAAGCACGTTACTATGATTTCAAGGTTGCAGCATTGTTAGAGGATCGCGAACGAAAACATCCACAGGAGTTGTTCTAACTCAAGATTGTAAAGGAGCAATTTTAGGACTAGTTTGAATCGGGTTCCTTGTTGATATTTTGCTTGTTATAATTTGTTAGCTGGATGAATACAGAAAATGTGAAGCTACTGCTCTGTTACTAAGGATCTCATGGGGAGCTTTTCTATCATTTCAGTGCGTAAAAAATGTTTTAATGCGAAACGTCTTCCTTGCAACAATGAGTAGTGTTTACAAGTAGTAATTAGAGCTTCAAAGCTTTCAAAAATGTCATGCCCAAAATAGTTGTCGACAATTCCATGCGATGCACGGGCTATTGACCTTGTGTGAGTTAATTGACAAGCCCCATCATATGCACACACAAAAAAAAAAAGAGGAATAAAGTATTGAAAGTTACTGAATTATTGCAAAATGTTCAATCAGATTTATCAACATTTCCTATATAATGAAATCCCCGAAGTATTTCTTTTATTCGAGTTGGTCCTTCCATTAAATATAGATACAGACGTGTCTATTAAGATTGACATGGCATCTGTGATAAATATAATATAAAAGTTTGTTTTCAAAATAGTAAAAAGTGAAAATCTAGAAAAGAACGAAAATATGTAAAATAAAAGGAAACATCAAACAGAAATTAAATTTGGAGAAACGCACGGGTCTCCATCTAAAAGTAGTTTTGAACCTGATTGCATTCGGTTTTGCCTAAAGGCGAACTACTTCTGCAATAGACCAAATAAATCCACGAAATTATTGAGAAATGCATTTGTGTACTCTTAATTTTGCCTATAATTAGACGGTTGCATTCTTCACTCGTCTCGATCCTCTCCTCTTGCTCAAGAAACTTTCAGGAGAAGCTAGAGATTATGATTTTCGATGTTTTTCAGCAGGCTGTCCATCATAGTACTTACGGTTTTATGCAGCATTACTCATCTTCATGTTATGCCATCAACTTATGTAAACTCGTTCTTTCATCCAAAGAAAAAAAAAAAGAAACTTTTACATAAATTCGATCCAGGAATTATCTCACAAACTAAAATATATGAGCAGAGATCATTGAAGTCTGGGAAGTAAAAACCAGTTAATTACAGACATTTTCTATCCCTTTATTTTGGGGATGACAGAGATCTTTTATTGCTTATATTGAAAGTAGAGGGGGACAACCTGAAAGAAAGTACATGTTTGAAGCCAAGCATCTTCTGTGCTACATGGTCTTGATGAGCTGCTTTAGCAGGGAAAGCCCAATATTGTTGGACTATTAGTTAAGAACCCAGGTGCTTCAATTAGCCCGTCCACATGAATAGTTCTTCGGTCCAATGCACAACGTACAACGAGCAGAAGTTCCCATTTTTATCAACAGTCAGCGCCCATGTTGCATCTTCTTGTTTCCCCCCCTATATTACCAGTACAAATTGAAAAGCATGACTATCCATGGTGCCCACTCGAAATACTTATGATAGACCATGCTGTCGACCTGTAGAGCATAGCATGCCGGCTCCAAAATAGCCAATTTTAAGAACCATGGCATGGTGTAATAGCCAACTTTCGACTCACGGAGAGGTTAGCATAGAATTTACATAGTGATATTTCTTTTGTGTGTTTGTGTGTTTGTGTCGAGTGGTATTTTGGTAAATTATCACTTGCTGAGTGAAGTTCATCCCTCCTTCTCTCGATTTCATCAAAGATAGGTTATTAATTTGAAATTGAATGACTCGATGGGAACACTTCTAGAAATCAATTTCTCTTTGATCTACAATCCAAAGCGCCAATATTATTATCTTTCAAGATGTATGTTCTAGTCACAATACTATCTTGAGCAATTACTATATGTTAGAATAACTATATCATATTCTAGAAGATATCATAACATGATACATATCACTCATTCAGTTGGTATTCAATAGTGTTTTTTCATTATATTATAAGTACTTTAGAAATACAAAGCTATCAATTCTAAATTATGTATGCTCGTTATCAATTCACAAAATAATACCTCAAACTAGTTGGATAAATTTGAACATAATCCACTTCCCTATTTATCTACTTACGATTAGTCACATATTTTAGTAATTTTGTTTTTGACATGTCAAATTCAATATCCTTAACATTTCGATTGGAAAATGCACACCATCCTATCTTAATCCTATTCCATCTCACTCAATCAAATCAATTTCACAGCTAGGTCCATTCAAGATAAAGTCATTGCAATTTGCAAGGCAAACCACACACTCCATCTTCGTCCCCCATCCCCCACCTCATTGATGGTTTCCTTCAGAAAATTCAAAGATCCAGTCCCCTCCTGCAAAGATGCGACAACAACCTCTCTCGTCCTAGTATTGCAGAATGCAAAAATAAGGGCATAAGAACAGTAGTGCCAAAACATTCGTACGGTGCTCACTTGAGTGTCAAAATCTTCTTCTTCTTTTTCACTCACTTAAGTACCATATCAGAGAAAAAATGATCAATTGAATGTTAATTCTAGTCAAATGTCTTGCGTGGAATTTTTTTTAAATTTTTTAGTTTTATTTGTATTTTGCTTTTTTTTTTTAGTTTTTTTTTCTTTAGGGCCGACGAGGGTAACCGGCAACCCTCGCTAGCTGTGGTCACCTCGCCTTCTGCCATGAAGGCCTTGGGTGACACTACAAGGGCCCTTGCCAAACACAGGCAACACCACCTAGGGCAGGTAAGGGCTGTTGCAGCCTCGCTAGCGGTCAGAGAGGCCCTAATGGCCTTGCCCAGGCTCTTCGTAGTCAGATTTGGGCAAGGACCACCTCACCCTTGCTGTGAAGGCTCTAGGTGAGGCCGCAACGACCCTCGTGACATGGCTCACGACTACCTAAAGCCGCATGTCGCCCAAAGTGATGGCTTCGACCAGGGCCTTCATGGCCAAGGGCAAGGCAACTGCGGTCAGCGAGGATCACTAGTAACTCTCGCAAACCCTAAAAAGACAAAATATAAAATAAAAAAAATTCAAAAATATATTTAAAAAAATTATTTAAAATATTTTCCAGTAGTCACATTAGCGTTTTCGACGGGGCAAATTGAAAGTGACACTTAAATGATCGATTTTTCAAATTTGTGATACTCAAGTGAGTGAAAAAAAAAGTTTTAACACTACTTAATATTTTTAAATTAGGATATTTAGCATATGAAAAGGATCCGTAGCGTGTGAAGAAGCATCAACTTAACATCTTTAAATTAGGGCATTTAGCAGGCGAGGACTATACATAAAGTAGACGTTGTATCTTATATCTCTCACTCTCTCTCTCGCTCCGCCCACAACTTCGGCCGGCAACAGAATCCAGATCTGGTCGTCCCAGCGGCTGTGCCTTGGCCGATAGAGCTGCTAGTCCACAGACCTAGAGATGCAAAGCGGTGGTCAGCCACGGACGGCCTCTCCTCCACAGATCTGAGCTCTCCACGCCCACCGCTCGGACGTCGGCGTGAGTAACAAGCCGCTGCCGTCGTTACTAGCGAGGATCAGAGCGCTCAGATCTGTGAACGGCTCGTCACTTGCGATGACAGCTCGTTCCTCTTCTTCTCGTCCACAGATCTGAAGCGTTCTGTCTTGGACACGGAGGGGCGGCTCAGCCTGGACACGCAGCGGCGTCAGCCTAGACGCAGCGCGGACAACTCTGCCGGCGGCGACGCCGGAAGTAGGCTCCGAGGTTGGGCTCGAAGTTGGCCGCAGGTAACTTGGCCTATTTTTTTCTAAATTATTCAACGTCCAAATATATATATGCAATTTGTAAGTGGCTTAAAGTGCTAAACTATAGGCGCGCTGTTTATTTGAAGTTTATTTCTGAAAGAAAAAACGTCTAGAAACAAATTTTTTAGATTACTCTTTTTTTTTTACAGATTTTTATTTTTTTTTTAATTTGAAAACAATTTTTTTATACATTATAATTGCCCCATAAATTTTTAATAAAATGATCGTTCTATTAAGTTCCTAAATAATATACTTCTTTTTTTTTTGTTCGAACCAGAAATGGTTATGGGCATGATTGGAGATTCCTCCGCAGTTTGGGGATTGGATGCTTTAATTAAGGGGAAAAGAAAAGGATTTTTTTATTGGTGGCCTTTATAGTCTGCCAATGCAGAAAATATTCAGTGGTTCGAAAGTGCCACGTCAACAGCTGACCTGGCACGAGTTAATGGATTACTAACCAACTAAAAATTGACACGTGTCATTAAAAAATAAATTAAAGATCCCTTAATCCACGTAAATTTCTCTTTTCCTCCTTTTCCATCTGCACGCACGAGCCCAACCTTCGCCCCTCCTTTCGCCATCGCCACTAGCGGAGTGGGAGTTGCCGGCGCCGCATCAAACTAGTTTGGCCGTCTCCTCTGCCCATGCCTCAGTTCCAAATCCAGCGGGACGACGGAGAGGGTGGACGCGGAGATTATCTCCAGATCTGGTTTGCTGCAACGCTCCTCTGCAACTCCAGCTCCAGATCTTGGCTCGTCCATGGCTGCCGGCGAAGAGCTCAACAACTTCGCCGCAGACCGAGAAGCCGTCCATGGCCGACGGCTCCTCTGCATCTCCAGATCTGGTTTGCTGCTCAACAGCTTTGCCGCAGACCGTGGCGGCAACTGTGGGGCGGCGGTTCAAGGACGGTGGCGGCGGCGGCGGCTTGGGCGATGGAGATGGTCGAGCCCAGGCGGAGTGGAGGTCGAAGATGGAGGCGAAAAGAAAAAAAAAAAAAAATTGTTAAATTTCCATGTCAACATCCACGTGTCAAAATTTAATTCGGTATCAGTAAATAAGCATACGCCTCATCAGCAGTTAACGTGGCGCTTATGAACCAAAGAATATTTTTCCCTCTCCCCCATTGAGGCTTTTTTAAATTTCGAAACTTTGTTAAAAGTCCTGCGCACCTTCACTGGTGTCTACTTTTTTTATCACTTGCCTCGAAAGCCTCCGCTCATTTCTTAAGCTAGGCCACTCCACGCCAGCTTCTTTTCTCTACAGGGGAGTAATCAGCTTCCTAGCAATGGCGAACTCGGGGGCTCGATCGAGTAGTGATGCTGCGCGAGCATCAGGGGGCGAGTATCAAGTGTTCCTGAATTTCAGAGGACTCGACACTCGTTATGGATTCACGGAATTCCTCTATCACGGTTTGAGAGATGCGGGAGTCCGCGTATTCATGGACGAAAATGAACTCAGCGTCGGCGAAGTGATTGCTGGGAACCTTCTACATGCTATCAACAACTCTATGATTTATATACCCATCTTCTCTCAAAATTATGCTTCCAGCAAATGGTGTCTTCGTGAGCTTGTGCACATAATAGACAACGTGTCTCAATCAAAGGGTGAAAAAAGTATTCTTCCCATTTTTTTTCACATGAAACCTGAGGACGTTCAGCTTAAAACTCCACTATATAGCGATGCTTTACTGGAACATAAGAAGTTGTTTCCCGATAAAGTCGAGGCATGGAGAGAGGCTCTTGTAAAGGTAGATGAAATCAAGGGATGGGCCATAACAAAAGATCAAAGGTAATTACTCTCTTAAGACCCTTACCTATTTCTTCTTTTCCTTTTGTTGTATGAAATACGGTGTTTCCTGTCAAATGATTTATTTTATTCTTTTTGTAACGGGAAGTATTGAAAACTACCTCCAACGCTGCTCTCATTCAACTTTATATCCCTTGCTTTGTCTATGATTACCCAAGGAAACTAAGATTTGGTGAAGCAAAATCATTTCTCAATATTTAGTAGGAGAGAAAGCAAACTACAATGTTCAATGTGTAGCGCTGCATTTCTCTTCATGATTCTCCCGTTACAAGTGCTGAAAGTTTTTCTAGGCTTAGCTATAAATGTCGAATTTTTGTTGATGCACCGTATAGTATCCACCACTTGGTTACTTTGGCTACTGTGTAAGGTAATACTATAGTCTTCAGACCTTTCTATAACCTACATATGAAAAACATATCAAGTGAATCGTGCTAAATTAGCCCATACTAATTATTCGGTGTACTTGGATCTTGTCGTTGATGTGCTTCAATTTATTCAAGTTAAAGTTTTGACTATCCGAAGTGTGATGCGTGGGTAGATCTAGTCATCTAATGAAAGCGCTTTTGTATATGGCAGCCAAGCAACGATTGTCAAATTGGTTGTTAAAAGGGTTTTGGAGAAACTGAAGCTGAAACAAAGATTAGTGCCTGAACATTTAGTCGGACTTGATGATCGAGTAAAGCACTTGACAGAGTTATTAGATGTCAACCATCGCGATGTGCGGCTCATTGGAATTTATGGAATGGGTGGCATTGGTAAAACAACCGTTGCCAAAGTCGTCTTCAATGAACTACTTTCCCACTTTGGAAAGTGTTCTAGTTTTCTTGAGAATGTTCGAGAAAAGATGTTGACCGAGGATGGCACAGTCCAATTGCAGAAAAAACTATTGTTTGACATTGTTGATTCTGGATCTGCAGAAGGAGTCCAAGATATTGAACAAGGAATGAGAAGGATTGGAGAAGTACTTAGCACTAAGAAGGTCCTTGTGGTTCTAGATGATGCTGATAATAAAGACCATATTAAGAGACTAATAGGAAACAATTCATTACATTCAGGATCTAGAATAATTATTACAACGAGAAACCATACTATTTTACAAGGTCATGAATTTAAAGATGAAATTATACAGTATGAGATGCTTGAGATGGATGATGCTTCTGCACTTGAGCTTTTTTGTCGGCATGCCTTTGGAAAAACCTTTCCTTCGGATGATTATCATGCGCTTTCCAATGAGATTGTCTCAAGTACGGGAGGGCTTCCTTTGGCTGTTGAAGTGATAGGTTCGTTACTTTATAAGAAAGACAAAGCATTTTGGGAAGAGACTATGATCAAGTTAAGGAATGTACCTGAGGAAGAGATTCTGGAGAAGTTGAGGATTAGCTATGACGACCTAAATGAACATCAGCAACAAATTTTTCTTGATATAGCGTGCTTCTTTTTCAATGAGAAGAAAACCGATGCAATTTATATGTGGGCTGATTGTGATTTTTATCCGGTAAGAGGAATTGATGTCCTTACCAGTAGGTGCTTAATAAAGATATTTAACGATGATAAGTTCTGGATGCATGATCAACTCATAGACATGGGAAGGCGAATCGTCCATCAAGAAAGTCCAAATGACCCTAGCAAGCGAAGTAGGGTGTGGATTGCAAAAGAAGCCCTTGAAATAATAAGAACTGAAGAGGTAAGTAAGAAATGTCCAATTTTCAAATAGACGTTGTATATTCTAAGATAAAGGATTCCTGCTTGATTTAGGACGTTTATCATTTTTTTCTTATCCATTCAAGATTGTAAACCATAGTGGTTGGAAGTTGACTAACTTATTCACACCATTGGAAAATTTCACTTGCAGAGGAAGAATGAAGTTGAAGCACTTGAGATAGAAGGATCTCTTGGTATTTATACAGGGTTTATACATATCACAAATGAAGAGTTTGAAAAGTTTCCAAACCTAAGATTCCTCAAGTTAAAATTGGCAACTTTTATTGGGGACTTTGCAAGGTGTCATTCAAAGTTGAAATGGATTTCTTTGCACAGTCCTTCGCATTTGATAACTGATTTCAGGGCAAACAATATCTATTTCAATGATCTTGTTGTTTTCAAACTTGACTACAATTACTTCAAAGATGATTCAAAAGCATGGGACTTGATCAAGGTAAATCACATGTTTTGATTCTAGTCTAACAGTCCCGGTGTTACTATGCATTGGTTCTTACACTTGACATGCCATCCTTTTTACAGGGGGCACGGAAGTTGAAAGTTCTATCTCTCAGGTGGTGTGATGGTATAACGACAATCCCAAACTTCTCTGAGTGCTTGGAATTAGAGAGGTTGACTATTGCAAATTGCCAAAATTTAAAGAAAATTGAAAGTTTCATCGGAAAACTACAATCCTTAATTGAGTTAGAGATTGAAGGCTGCCGATATCTTACTGATTTGCCTGATGAAGTGGGGGCACTAGGTAAGCTTGAGTGCTTCTCATTGCGAGGATGTTTTGGGTTGAGAGAGCTCCCAGGCTCACTTAGGAATTTAACCTCATTGAAAGAGTTGGACTTATCGAATACAAGCATAAGGGAACTTCCCAACTCGCTTGGGAATTTAACCTCATTGAAAAAGTTGGACTTATCGAATACAAGCATATGGGAACTTCCCAACTCACTTGGGAATTTAACCTCATTGAAAGAGTTGGACTTATCGCATACGAGCATAAGGGAACTTCCCAGCTCGCTTGGGAATTTAACCTCATTGAAAGAGTTGGACTTATCGAAAACGAGTATAAGGGAACTTCCCAGCTCCATTGGAAAGTTAAAATCATTATGCGTCCTCCGTTTCGTAGTACGACATAGGGAGAATCATGCTTGGCATTTACCTAAAGGCATTGGCATGTTGATAAATCTTGAAGAGCTAGATCTCTCTGGGCATAAAGAAATGAAAGGTGAAATTCCTTATGGAATTGAAGGATTGTCATCTTTAAAAATCCTAAATTTAAAATCCACTGGTATTTGCCGAATTCTAGGGAAAATCGACATGCTTTGTCACCTCCAAATGGTCGACTTATTGGATTGTCATGACATTCAAGAGTTGCCGAAGTTTCCCACAAGTTTGACTTGTCTACGTATTCAATCTGAATCATTGCTCTCGGTACCCAATTTGTCGTATCTTCTAGGTTGGATGAATTGCAACTGAGTAATTACAAATTTGCTGGAGGGATATCAAAACCGATCACAGGATGCAATTTATGTTGGATTGAGGGGTTATCTAAACTGAAAAAGTTAACGTTATGTTTGCTTGGTGTCCTTGGACCTTTAGAGTTGGCTTATCTTCCTCATCTAGAATTCCTTAATTTGGCAGGCCTAGACTTAAAAACCCTCATGCAGCTTCCGTCCTCCACCAGCAGTTGGAAGTATTTGTGGACTCTATCGATCAGTCATTGTGAAGTCGAAGACATTTTACTCGAGGGACTTCCACAACTAGAAGAATTAAATGTCCATTCTTGTATACGGCTTCAGAGATTATTCATTCTTTCGAAATTACTGAAGCTACAACGAGTGAGTGTATCATTGTGTCGAGAGCTAGTTGAGATACGAGTTGTGGATCTTTCGGAATCATTGAAAATCATGGACATTCATCATTGCGAATCTTTGACAAGAATAAGTGGGTTGTTATACTTGAAGAACCTAGAGAGTTTGAAAATCCATGGCTGCCATGTACTTACTAATGTTGAGGGCCTTGACGAGCTAGAGTCTCTGAAATACTTGGAGGTCGCAATGTGCAAGTCATTGGGAAGGTTGATTGATGCATCTTGCACAAAAATACCAGATAATTGCCTCGCCTATATAAGTAAATGTGGAGACCATATAAAAGATTTTGGTCATTTACATGGAAAGCTGCCCCTGAAGCTTTATAAAGAAGACATTCTTCAGGTACGACAATGTGTGGGACTTTTGCATGCTTCCTTTTTAGGCCAAATGTCCTCCTTTCTTTAGCGACATGATATCTGCCTTTTCAAAGTTGCCATTTTTTTGTTGCACGCTAATGTCTTAGGTGGTTGATTTGTTTCCTTACATCAGTCACTCATCTCTTCTTCCTTTTTGGTGTTGGATAGTCTTAGTTGTTTAGTATTGCTAGCAAACTAATATAATCACTCTAAATATTAAATTAATCAGAATTACTTTTCATAGATAACATGCTAGATGACAGATCATAAATTATTGATTTCAAAAACATTATATGATTCCTTTGCAACTATTTCTTTTTTAAGTTTTGCAATAGGCATAATTAATGCACAAATATAATATCGCGCATGTAATAAAGGTAATTATGGACTATTTAATTTGATTATCTCATTAATGCAGTATGGAGAAATTACTGTCCAATTCATAGCTGTACAAAAGAAAATTTAAAAGAAAAAGAAAAAGAAAAAGAACTCATTAGATTCTACCAAGTGTTGCCACATGGGAAAGCGAATGAAGGCAGATAAGTTGTGGCATATATGTTGATATTATGATAATTAATCTCTTGTAAGTTCGTTGTTTCCCTCTCAAGTAAGCATAATTGTAATGTTTGTTTTGCCTTGTTCTTTGTTATTCCTGTTAGACTAATTTATGCAATTTAATATAGGGCTAATCCATTTACTTGCAGATTAATAAAAAACCGTGTTACGCATTTATTTGTTGTTTTGCCAGTGCATGCACATACAATGGACTTGACTAGCTTTCCATTTTTGGCTACCAATAAGCACATAGTCATATGTATATATGTACATACATATTATGTTTTGTTTTTTTATGTTTTATGTCTTTACATTTTTGTGATTTGTAGATTCAACTTTTTTATATCTAGATTATTTATTTTATCTAGAGTAAAAATTTCTACTCTGTTAAATGCATTTATGTCTTGTTTCCAAAGGATTGTCTAGTGAATGTTGGATATAGAAAAACAAAATAATGATTCAAAAATTAACTAATGTATCCATTCATATAGAAAGTGAGTAGTTACAATCTTCAAATAAAGAGCGAAGGGTAGTTAATTTGTGGTATATATGTTTGATATTACGATGATCCACCTCCTATGAATCTGTTGTGTTGGCCTCTTGAGTAAAGATACTTAGAATGTTTGTTTTGCCTCTTTCTTTAATAATTTTGTTGAAATGTTTATGCAATTTAATTCAGAGCTGATCTATCCACTTGTAGTTTAAGCGATAACTGTGAGTCACATTTATGTACCGCTTTGCCGGTGCATGCATATATAGTGGGCTTGACTTGCTTTGTATTTTCGGCTACCAGTGGGCTTGAGTAGCTGTCAATGCATTTTTAGCACCACTGCAAATCGCGAACACGCAAGATTGTCATTTTTTTATAGTACATGATTATTTCAAAGTAAATTGAAGCGCGTATTGCTTGAAGAAATAGTCATATATTATATCAGGATGTAACTTTTATATGAGCAAATAAATTATTTCTCCAAAAGAATGCAACTTATGGACGAAAAGAGACACTATTTGATTTTGAAGCATATTTTTTTACATATGAAAAGAATACAACATACAGACTTTCTTAGACTGATTTAAAACAATGTGTCCCGTTGTTAGGGGATTTTCATACGAAGATGAAAAGTAGAAAATAGAACTCCTTTTTAGTTTCAAAATGCTATATATATCAGTATTATAATTGAAATAAATATCTAACAATTAAAAGATAGTAATACGTGAAGTACATAAAATTACTAAAAAAGAGGAGACTATTGTAATTAAAGTGAATACAATATGAAGGTTAAGTTCACTAAATAACAATATTAAAGTTAGAAACAGAAACGGAACTTGATGCGGAATTAGGATAGCAAGACTTACTCCCTTTTTTTTTTTTTTTCTTTTTTTTTTTTTTTTGGCTTTACTGGGCATCGTATGGAATGATTAGAGCAAGCGATGATAAATTTTAAAGAAGGAAAGCTGATAAATCAATTTTATAATTAAACCGTCCAAATTCTAGCGGAACAAAGCATGTTGAGTTAATCGTCTGCTCTTCATTTCCATGTTCAGGATGAGGCTGAAAGGGACGTTTCAAGGCCTGATGAAGACTCGGACTCTGCATCTGTGGATGAAAGCGAAACTGATGGCAACTCCTCCATTGATGATTTCCAATCAGAGCCAGGCAATGCTGAATGTTTTGAGGCCCTAGGGAATAGAAGCCAAATGAAGGACGAAAGGGTTGGGCCTTCCGGCTCTGTCAATGGAGGGAAAACGACAAGTATGGAAAATAGAAAGGAGGAGAAGGACGAGAGTGGGGAGCCTGCCGACCAAAGTGATGTTGTTCAGTCGAGTTGGCAAAGGGGCGAAAGAGTTGAACATCATGAGAGCACCTGCAAAGCTACAACTGAAGTTGAGGATGAAGGGGACCTTTCTTCTGTAAGTAATTAATATTTGCATTATCTCAGTTGTGCAGTCTTCAAAACTAATGTGGAATTTCAACGTGGTCCAGGTGAAGAGAGATAGATCTGTGGAGACTGACCGAATAGCCGCCAAAACAGCCAGAGGAAGTGGAACTGGACGTGGTTCAAATCCAGGAAGGGGTCCTGCAGAAAGAGGCAGAGGAAGGAGTATAGCTTCAAGTTCGAGAAACAGCAAAGGTTCGAGGTCGGGCAGCGACGCAGCCTCCACTTCAGGAAAGGGCAAGGCATTAAATTCAGGAAGGAGCATATCTTCAATTTCACGCAGCAGTGCGACTTTGAGTTCAGGACGGGACACGATTTTGAGTTCAGTAAGGGGTAGAGGTTCAAGTTCAAGAAGGGACACAACTATTATGGGCACAAGTTCAAGTTCAGGAAGGGGCATAGCGTCTAGTTCTCGAAGCAGCTCGACTTTGAGTACAGGAAGGGGCAGAGGTTCAACTTCAGGAAAGGGCGCGACTGTAAGTTTAGGAAGGGGCACAACTGAAATGGGCACAAGTTTAAGATCAGGGGCGAACAAAGGTTCTTTAAATTTACGAAGCAGCATGACTTTGAGTATAGGAAGAGGCAGAGGGTTAACTTCAGAAAAGGGCGCAACTATCAATTCAGGAAGGGGAACGACATTAAGTTTAGGAAGGGGCGCAACTGAAATGGGCGCAAGATCAGGGACAGACAAGGGTTCGAGCTCGGCCAAGACTAAGCCTCAAACATCGATTTCATGATAAACAAAATCAAGGTAAAGTTGAAGTGTCCTCGAATGTTCTTCCATTTTTCTTTTGGAGACTAAAAATCAACATTTGCTTATGAAACTATGTTTGGGTGATATCTGTTGAAGATGCAAGGCAAAAACACGTTATGAGAAATTTAAGGTTGCGGCGTGGCTAGAAGATCACGAACGAAAACGTCAGGAGTTTTACTAACCCGGGATTGTAAAGGAAAAATTTCAGGACTAGTTTGAACCGCGGTTCCCTTTTGATATTCGTTTTTGTTTGCTTGTCATAGTTTGTTAGCTGAATGAAGGCAGAAAATGTGAAGCTACTGCTCTGTTACTAGTAAGGATATTACCGGCATCTTTTCTATCATTTCAGTATGAAAAAAAATATTTAAATGCAAAGTGTCTTCCTTACAAAAACCATTAGTGTTGACAAGTAGTTACTAAAGCTTCAAAGCTTTAGAAAGTACCATGCCAGAAATAATGCTGACCTTGTGTGAATTGATTGACCAGCCATATCGCATGCACAGAAAAGAAAAAAGGAGAAGGGGTTCAACCTCAGGAAGGGGGGTGCAACTGTGAGCTCAGGAAGGAGGATGACTTTGTTCCGGAAGGGGCATGGCTAAAATGGGCACGAGTTTAAGATCAGGGATGGACAAGGGTTCAAGCTTGGCCAAGACTGAGCCTAAGACATCGAAATCATGATAAGGACAATACGGCAGGCACGAACGAGCCCTGAAGTAAGCAGAAGATCTTAAGGTAATATGACATGTTTAGTAGGTATCCACGTTCTTCATTCTTTGGGGGCGACACCGAGGACTTTTCGGGGGAGACTCAACGTGTCAAGGTAAAATTCTATTTTCCTTGAATTTTCCTACATTTTTATTCGGGAGACTTAAAACCAACAAGTGGTCATGGGAGGCGGATTCGATTGACCAATCTGCTGTCTCCAAGAAGGGGGCCGCTGACACGTGTCTCCAGAGTTTTTTTTTTTTTTTTTAAGTGACCATCTATTTATAAACTTTCAAGTGGTGGTGACCTCTTTTGTGGTGGGCTTAACCTAGTGGGAGAAGTTTGTCATTCTGTGCATAAAAAACTTAGTGAGAGGTTAAGCTCTATGTGAATTAATCTCATTGAGCCCTACTTTTTCGGCATTTGTTATTGTAAAAATCGTACGCATCTTGTTCTCTCTTAAATACTGCCCGACTGTTGGTACATTCTTCATGACCTAGAAATTTAGAAGGGTCAAAATCATGCCAGTTGAGTCACACTTCAAAAATATATAGACGAAAAACGAGAAACGAGTCAAGAACGTATACTCATACATGTTCATACCGATGACTAGACAGTCAAAGAGTTTAGACTTGTGCTTCAGTTTTTATATTGGCACGCTTCTTTTTGTTTTTCTTCGTTTCTTTTTCGGGTTTCTCTGGTGCAGTTCTCAGACAAAGTTGCTCTTAAAGAAGTTCTTTGTATCACAACACTTAGTGGCACGTTTTCAAGTCCTCTGTTTTTCTCTTCGAGACTGTCGTTGCGCTCGACTACGCAAAAATTCAGTCACTTTTGGCTTAAAACGGAGTTCTTATTATATTTCATATAGGTTTTGCAGGACTCTCTGATTTGTGCAAAGGCATCAAACCCAATGATCGTCGCTGCCCCGCCGACAGCATTGGGTTCTCTTTCGCATGTGGAAATGCTTACTCTCTCTAAACTAGACCTACGACCCCTTGTACAGCTCCCGGTCTTCTCTGTTTGATATGTTCTCGCTCGGCAGGGTCCTCCTGCTCCAACTTGAGATTCGAGAAATTCGTCTCACTTTATCCATTCGTGATTGTGGGTGTTCTGGAAACTTTGGAATATATCAGTGCTCGTGGCTGCGCTTCTCCAGGTAGATCAGCTGGGCTGTCAAACTCGAAGAACCCGAAGAGTTTGATGGATTAAATGATGCCGGGGACCTTGACAAACTAGAGTTCCTGGAATTCTTGGGAGCCATGCAATGCCGAGTCATTGGAAAGGTTGATCGATGTGTCTCTCACAAATATACCAGATTACTGCCCCGCCAAAACACGAGAGTGCGCGCGGAGAGTTTATCAAAGATTCGGGCAATTTCTTTCCGGTCTCTTTGAAGAACTAGATAGAGAAGATTCTTCGCGAAACATCACGCTTGGGATCCAAGTCAGACAAGGTGCGGATATTTTCTTCCATCAAATTTGCGTTAATTTATGCGTATTCTGGGTCCGTCCTATGAATCCATTTTCATATTGCTCCTGAAATTAGGATTTGTTTTTGCACTCTTTTCAATTTTGCGTTAGAATGTTAATGCGATATGGTTCGGAGTTAATTTCCACGTGCAGGTCAACTAACAAGAATTGTTTCTTTTTTACCCCATAACCTGCGAAGAGACACTAGGGGCCAAAACACATAAAGCGAGCGTCAACTAATTTCAGAAATGCGTTCAATCATGAGCTACCCTTGAGGGAAAGGGAACTCCATGGCGGAACCATAATCCAATCTTAGGAGAGAATAAGCAAAAACAATCGGATTTGTAGTCTAGTGGGTTTGATTGTGTGTTTCTTTTTTACAGATATAATGAGATATAATGAGACTACTAATTTTCGAACCTTTCTCCAATATGTAACTTTGTTCTTGAATTTTTAATTGGTGCAATTAGGTCCTGAACTTTTTAACAAACATTCAACGTCATCTCTAAATTTTCCATTGGTTCAATTAGCTCCTAATATTAATTTGGAAGTTCAATATCGTGCTTGCTTCAAAGAAAAGCTTACAAATCAGCAAAAGACTACTTTCTCAATACGAATATTGTCGTCATTTTCTCTAAAATTTCAATAACAGATCTCGTCAGATTGAGAATGATGGGATGAAATTAAGTTCTCCATACCTGTTACTAGCAAATAGACTCCAAACGTATATATACTTACAGGAAGATTAATATGGTCCAGATGAAGAGGGATAGGACTGTCGTGACTGACCAAGTAACTGAAATAGAGCCAGAGGACGTGGAGCTAGAGGTTGTTCGAGCTCAGGGAACTGTCCAGCTAATGAAAGCAGAGGAAAGAGCATAGCTTCAAATTTACGAGGGGGCATAGCGACGAGTTCAGGAAGGGGTAGAGGTTGAGTTCCAGAAGTGGCATGGCCTTGAGTTCAGGAAGAGGCACGGCTTCAAATTAAGGAAAGAGCGTGGCTTTCAATACAGGGAGGAACACAAGTTCGAGTTCCCAAGACAGGACAGATGTGGATTCAAGAAGGGGCACGACTTTACGTTCAGGAAGGGGCACAGGTTTGAGTTCAAGAAGCGGTAAAGGTTCAAGTGCACAAGATGGCACGGGCTTTTTGTCCAGGAATGGGCACAGCTTCTAGTTCAAGAAATGAAATGGCTTTGAGTTCTGGAAGGGTACCTATTTCAAGTTCAGGAAGGGGTGGAGGTTCAAGTTCAAGAAGAGGAGACTCAAGACCAATTTGTCATGGTGAAGTTCACGTTTCCTCGAATGTTCTTCCATTTTTCTTTTAGTGAGTCTCAAAACCAACATGTGCTTAGGAAACTATGTTTCGGTAATTTCTGTTGCAGATGCAAGGCGGAAACACGTTACTATAAATTCAAGGTTGCGGCATGGTTAGAAGATCGTGAACGAAAACATCCGCAGGAGTTGTTCTAACTCAAGATTTGTGAAGGAGCAATTTTAGGACTAGTTTGAATCGGGTTCCTTGTTGATATTCTGCTTGTAATAATTTGTTAGGTGAATGAATACAGAAAATGTGAAGCTACTGCTCTGTTACTAATGAGGATCTCATGGGAAGCTTCCCTATCATTTCAGTGTGTAAGAAATGTTTTAATGCGAAATGTCTTCCCTGCAACAATGAGTAGTGTTTACAAGCAGTAATCAAAGCTTCAAAGTTCTAGAAAATGTCATGCCTAAAATAGTTCATGATAATTTCGTGCGATGCACAGTCTATCGACCTTGTGAGAGTTGATTGACGTGCCCCATCATGTGCACGGAAAAGAAAAAAAGGAATAAGAAATTCAAAGATCCCGAATCGTTGCAAAATATTTAATCAAATCTCTCAACATTTCTTAATATAATTAGATCCCTAAACCTTTTTTTTTATCGTTTGAGTTGGTCCTTCCATTAAATATAGATACTGACGTGGCCGTTAATGTGGATGTGGCCTCTTATGTGGCAATTATAATATAAGAATTTATTTTTAAAATTTAAAAAGTAAAAATCTAGAAAGAACGAAATTATGTAAAATGAAAAAGAAACATCAAACAGAAATTCAATTTGGAGAAATGCATGGGTCTCCATCTAAAAGTAGTTTTGAACCTGATTGCATTCGTTTTTGCCTAAAGACGAACTTCTGCAATGGAGCAATTAATTCACAAAATTCATGAGAAATGCATTTGTCTACTCCTAATTTTGCCTATAATTAGACGGTTGCATTCTTCGCTCGCCTCAATCCTCTCCTCTCGCTCAGGAAGGTTTCAGGAGAAGCTGGAGATTATGCTCTACGATTTTTTTCAACAGGCTGTACACCATAGTACATACCGTTTGACGTGGTGTTACTCCTCTTCATGTTATACTATCAACTTATGTAAACTCATTCTTTCACCCAAAGAAAGAAAATGAAACTTTTACAGAAACTCGATTGGGATTATTTCACCAGGAGAAACTAAAATATATGAGCAGAGACCATTGAAGTCTGGGCAGTAACGACCACTTAATTACATACATTTTCTATCCCTTTATTTTGGGGATGATAGAGATCCTTTTTTTTTTTTTTTTTTTTTTATCGCTTATATGGAAAGTGGAGGAGGACAAACTGAAAGAAAGTCCATGTCTAAAACATGGGATATTCCATGCTTCATGGGCTTGAACAGCTGCTTTAGCAGAGAAAGCCCAATCTTGTTGGATTGCTAGTTAAGAACCCAAGTGCTTCAGTTAGCCCGTTCGCATGAATAGTTCTTCGGTCCAATGCACAACGTACATCGAGCAGAAGTCCCACCCCCCTCTTCTATATTACCAATACGAATTGAAAAGCATGACTATCCATGGTGCCCACTTGGAATACTTATGATAGACCAAGTTGTCGACCTGTAGAGCATAGCACGCCAGCTCCAAAATAGCCAACTTTAAGAACCATGGCATGGTGTAATAGCCAACTTTCGACTCACGGAGAGGTTTGCATTAAATTTACATAATGACATTTCTTTTGTGCGTTTGCATCGAGTGATATTGGTCAATTATCACTTGCTGAGTGAAGTTCATCCCTCCTGCTCTTGATTTCATCAAAGATAGGTTATTAATTGAAATTGAATGGCTCGATGGAAACACTTCTAGAAATCAATTTCTCTTTGATCTACAGTCCAAAGCGCCAATGTTGTTCTCTTTCAAGAGAAATGTTCCAGTCACAATACTATTTTGAGCAAATACCATATGTCAGAATAACTATATTATATTCCCAAAAATATCATAACATGATACATATCACTTATTCGGTTGGAATTCAATAGCATTTTTTTAATTATATTATAGGTACTTTAAAAATACAAAGCTATCAATTCTAAGTATTGTATGCTCGTTATCAATTCACAAAATAATACCTCAAACTTGTTGGATTTCTAAATTTGAACATAATCCACTTCCTTATCCATCTATTTACGATTAGTCACATATTTTAGTAATCTCGTTTTTGATGTGCCAAATTCAATGTCCTTAATATTTCGATTCGAAATGCACACCATTCTATCTTAATCCTATTCCAGACTCAATCAAATCGATTTCGCAACTAGGTCCATTCAAGATAAAGTCATTGTAATTTGCAAGGGAAACCACACGCTCCATCTTCGTCCCCCATCCCCCACCTCATTGATGGTTTCCTTCAGAAAATTCAAAGATCTGGACCCCTCCAACAAAGATGCGACAACATCTCTCCTCCAAGTCTTGGAGATTGCAAAAACAAGGGCAAAAGCTGTCGAAACTTTTGCACGTGGCTCATTTAAATATTAAACAATTTTTTCACTTACTTGAGTGTCATATTGGAGAAAAATCGATCACTTGACTACTTATGGTCAAATGTCCTACGTGAAATTTTTTTATTTATTTTTGAATTTTTGAATTTTATTTGTATTTTGCTTTTTAGTGTCAAAACCTTTTCTTTTCTTTTTTTTCATTCGCCTTCACCCGTGAAGGCCTTGGGTGACACTATGAGGGCCCTCGCCAACCGCGAGCAACACCATCTAGAGCAGGCAAGGGCTATCACGGCCTCGCTAGTGGTCGATGAGGCGCCAATGGCCTTGCCTAGGGTCTTCGCAGTCAAATCTAGGCAAGGGCCACCTTGCCCTTGCTATGAAGGCTCTAGGCAAGGCTGCGATGACCCTCACCTACTCTGGGCGACGTTGCTCATGACCACCCAAAGCTAGATGTCGCCCAAAGTGATGGCCTCGCCTAGGGCCTTCATGGCCAAGGGCGAGGCGGTTGTGGTCAACAAGGATCGCTAGTGACCCTCATGGACCCTAAAGAAAAAAAAAAAGGCAAAAATAAAAATAAAAATAAAAAATTCAAAAATATAATAAAAATATTAAAAATATTAAAAAAATATTTCCTATAGTCACATTAGCTTTTTCGATGCAAATAGAAAGTAGCACTTAAGTGATCGATTTTCAAATTTATGGTATTTAAATGAGCAAAAAAAAAAAAAAAAGGTTTTAACATCAAAGTGAGGCCGTACAAAAGTATCTGCATATATACTATTCCTACCCCAAAAATAAGAACTAAACTGTCCCAACCTCTCTTTTTCCAACATAAATTAAAATCCAAGCCCAATATACAAAATGATACGTGGGGCCCATGCGATATCTATTCAAGATAAAATCCCCACGCGTGACAACATCATCGAAACTTTCAACATGTCCATCAATCATTTTTTAGCTTCAAAGTCAATCAAGCATTACTCTCTAATCAACAAATGCAATCGAGACTTATTTTTTTTTTAAAAAAAAAAAAAAGAGATCTGACAATGGGAAAAATCCGTTGTCAGAAAAGTATATAAAAATGTGTCCGAGTCAGAAAGTCAGAAAAGTCAGAAAAGTATCCTTCCCATTTTTCTCAATGTGGAACCTGATGATCTTAAGCCTGATGATCTTAAGCTTGAGACTCCACTAAATAAAAAGACTCCATTATATAAAAATGCTTTACTAGAACATGAGAAGAATTTTCCTATAGAAAAAGTCGAGGAGTGGAGAAAGGCTCTTGCAGAGGTAAAGAAAATCAAGGGATGGAACGTAAAAGATGATGAAAGGTAATTTACTCTTTTGAGACTCTACCTATTTCTTCTTTTCTTTTTGTTGTATGGAATACGGTGTTCCCTGTAGAATGATTTCTTTCATTATTTTTGTAACGGGAAGTATTGAAAACTACCTCCAACGTCGCTCTCATTCAACTTTACATCCTCTGCTTTGTCTATGATTACCCAAGGAAACTAAGATTTGGTGAAGCAAAATCATGTCTCAATATTCAATAGAAGCAAGAGCAAACTACAATCTTCAATGTACAGCACTGCATTTCTCTTCATGATTCTCCCATTCCGAGTGCTGAAAGATTTTCTAGGCTTAGCTATAAATGTCGAATTTTTGTTGATGCACAATATAGTATCCACCACTTGGTTACTTTGGCTACTGCGTAAGGTAATACTATAGTCTTCAAACCTTTCTATAACCTACATATGAAAAACATATCAAGTGAATCATGCTAAATTAGCCCATACTAATTATTCGGTGTACTTGGATCTCGTCGTTGATGTGCTTCAATTTATTCAAGTTAAAGTTTTGATTATCCGAAGTGTGATGCGTGGGTAGATCTAGTCATCTAATGAAAGTGCTTTTGTATATGGCAGCCAAGCAACGATTGTTGAATTGGTTGTTGAAAGGGTTTTGATATATTGGAGCTGAAACAAAGATTAGTGCCTGAACATTTAGTCGGACTTGATGATCGGGTAAAGTACTTGACGGAGTTATTAGATGTCAACCATCAAGATGTGTGGTTCATTGTAATTTATGGAATGGGTGGCATTGGTAAATCAACTATTGCCAAAGTTGTCTTCAATAAACTGACTTCCCACTTTGGAAAGTGTTGTAGCTTCCTTGAGGACATTCGAGAAAGCATGTTGACCAAGGACGGCATAGTCCAATTGCAGAAAAAAACTACTTTCTGACATTTTTGATTCTAGATTTGCAGGAGGAGTCAAGGATAGTGAACAAGGAATGAGGAGGATTGGAGATGTACTCGGCACAAAGAAGGTTCTTGTGGTTCTAGATGATGCTGATAATAAAGACCACATTAAGAAACTAATAGGAAACAATTCATTACATTCAGGATCTATAATAATTATTACGACAAGAAACAAGACTATTTTGCAAGGTCAGGAATGTAAAGGTAAAATTATACTATATGAGATGCTTAAGATGGATGATGCTTCTGCACTTGAGCTTTTTTGTCAGCATGCCTTTGAAAAAAACTTTCCTTTGGATGATTATCATTGGCTTTCCAAGCAAATTGCCTTAAAAACAGGAGGGCTTCCTTTGGCTGCTGAAGTGATAGGTTCATTACTTAATGGGAAAGGCAAAACATTTTGGAGAGAGACTCTGATCAAGTTAAGGGAGGTACCTGAGGAAAAAATTCTAGAGAAGCTAAAAATTAGCTATGATCACCTAGAAGAATGTCAAAAACAAATTTTTCTCGATATAGCATGCTTCTTTTTCAATGAGAAAAAGACCAATGCAATTTACATGTGGGACAGTTGTCAATTTTATCCCGAAAGAGGAATTGATTTCCTTACCAGTAGGTGCTTGATAAAGATATTGGATGATGATAAGTTCTGGATGCACAATCAACTTATAGACATGGGAAGGCAGATCGTTCATCAAGAAAGTTCAAGTGACCTTGGAAAGCAAAGCAAGTTGTGGATTACTAAAGAGGTTGTCAAAATCATGAGAACCGAAGAGGTAAGTAAGAAACCTCCGATGTAGAAGTTGTATATCCTAAGATGAAGGATTCTTGCTTGATTTATGATGTTTATCCTTTTTCTCCTTCCCATTCAAGTTATAAAACATAGGGGTTGGAAGTTGACTAACTTTTTTACACCGTTGCAAAATTTCACTTGCAGAGGAAGGACAAGGTTGAAGCACTTTAGGTAGTAGGATCTCTGGATGTTTATACAAGTTTTATAGAGATCACAAATGAAGAATTTAAAAGGTTTCCAAACCTAAGATTCCTCAAGTTATACAGGGGAACTTTTGCTGGGGACTTTGCAAAGTGTCATTCAAAGTTGAAATGGATTTGTTGGGAACCTCCTTGTGGTTTCAATTGTGATTTCAGGGCAGACAATATGAATTTAAATGATCTTCTTGTTATTGAATTTGGCAACAATATCTTCAAAGATAATTCAAAAGCATGGGACTTGATCAAGGTAAATCACATGTTTTAATTGTAGTATAATGGTCCTAGTGTTACTATGCATTGGTTCTTACACTTGACATGCCATCCTTTTTACAAAGCGCAAAGGAGTTGAAAGTTCTATCTCTTATGGGGTGTGATGGCATAACGAAAATCCCGAACTTTTCTAAGTGCTCGAATTTAGAGAGGTTGACTCTTGCAAACTGCAAAAGTTTAAAAAGTTTAAAGAGCATGGAAAGTTTCATCGAAAAACTACCATTCTTAATTGAGTTAGAGATTAAAGGGTGCATGTGTCTTACTGATTTGCCTAAACAAGTGGGGGCACTAGCGAAGCTTCAGCACTTCTCATTGTGGGGATGTTGTGGGTTGAGAGAGCTCCCACGCTCACTTGGGAATTTAACCTTATTGGAAGAGTTGGACTTATCGTATACAAGGATAAGGGAACTTCACACCTCCATCAAAAACTTAAAATCGTTACGTGTCTTGCATTTCCCATTACATGATTTGGAGGAGCATGCTTGGCATATACCTAGTGGCATCAGCATGTTGGTAAAACTTGAAGAGCTGGATCTCTCTGGGCATAAGGGAATGGAAGGTGAAATTCCTATTGGAATTGGAGAATTGTAATCTTTAAGGATCCTAAATTTAGCATGCACTAGTATTTGCGAAATTCCGAGGACAATCAACAAGCTTCATCACCTCCAAACCCTAGACTTAAGTTCGTGTAATGAGATTCAAGAATTGCCAGAACTTCCCACAAGTCTGACATGTCTACTTTTTAAATCTAGTTCATTGCGTTCAATCCCTAATCTATCGAACCTTATTAATTTGGTTGAGCTGCAACTAGTTGGTGGCTTTGGGACTATAACAGAAGGAAACCTAGTCACAGGACGCAATTTAAGTTGGATTGGGGGTTATTTAGATTGGAAAAGTTGAATTTAAAGCTGCGAAGTTTCTCTGTACCTCTAGAGTGGCTTCTCTTTCTCATTTGAAAGAGCTTGTTTTGCAGTGCCTAGACTTAAAACCCCTCACGCAATTTCTGTCCTCCGACTGGAGTTGGAGAAATTTGTCTACTTTAAGGCTCCGTTCGTGTGGAGTGAGAGACATCCAACTCGTGGAACTTCCACGATTGGAGCATTTCACTGTTATTTATTGTGGATTTCTTAAGGGATTATCCATTTCTTCGGGACTAACGTAGCTACGGCTAGTGGATGTGCGCAGATGTCACAAGCTAGTTGAGATACGAGTTGAGAGTCTCTCGAAATCGTTGGAAGACTTGATCATTGAAAGTTGCGACTCTCTAGAGAGAATAAGTGGGTTATCATGCTTGAAGAACTTGAAGAAATTGGTTATTTGGAGTTGCGAGGTACTTACTGATGTTGAGGGCCTTGACGAGTTAGAGTCTCTAAAAAGCTTGACGGTTACAAAGTGCAAGTCATTGAAAAGGTTTATTGATTCATCTCGCACAAAAATACCAGATGATTGCACGCTCGCTATAGCGGGGTGTGGAAGCTCAATCAAAGATTCTAGAGGAATGCGCTTGAAATATTATAGAGAGGAGATTCTTCGAAATTCATCAAACAAGGTGCGACAACTTCTTCATTAATGTGTGGGACTTTTGTTCAATTCCTTTTTGGGCCAAGTATCCTCCTTTCTTTACAGACGTAACATCCGCCTTTTCAAATTTGCCATTTTTTTGTCACACCGTAATATCTTAGGTGGCTGATTTGTTTCCTTACATTTTTTTTTTTTTGGTCGAATGTTTCCTTACATTAGGCACTCGTCTCTTCTTCCTTTTTGGGTGTTGGCTAGTCTTAGTTCTTTGGTATTGCTAGCAAACTAATATAATCCTATATATTAATTTAATCAAAATTGCTTTCACAGATATCATGCTAGGTAATAGATCATAAACTATTGATTTCAAAAACATTATATGATTTCTTTGCAACTAATTTTTTTTTTTAATTTTGCGATAGGCATAATTAATGCACAAATATAATAGTGTACATGTAATAAAAGTAATTATGGACTATTTAATTCAATTATTTCATTAATAAGCTATGGAGAAATTAATGTTCAATTCATAGCTGCGCAAAAGAAAAAAAAGAACTCATTAGATTCTACCAAGTGTCGCCACATGGGAAAGCGAATGAAGGCAGATAATTTGTGGTATATGTTGATATTATGTTAATTAATCTCATAAATTCGTTGCTTTCCTCTCAAGTAAGCATAATTGTAATGTTTGTTTTGCCTTTTTCTTTGTTATTTCTGTTAGACTATTTATGCAATTTAATATAGGGCTAATCCATTTACTTGCAGATTAATCAAAAATTGTGTTATGCATTTATTTGTTGTTTTGCCAGTGCATGCATATACAGTATACTTGACTAGCTTTCCATTTTTGGCCATCAATGAGCACATAGTCATATGTATATATACACATACATATTATGTTTTTACGTTTTATGTCTTTACATTTTTGTGATTTGTAGATTCAACCTTTTTATATCTAGATTATTTTTTTTATTACTAAATCAGAGTAAAATTTCTAGTCTGTTAAATGCATTTATGTCTTGTTTCCAAAGGATAGCCTAGTGAATGTGGGATATAAAAAAACAAAATAACGATTCAAAAATTAACTAATGTTTTCATTCATATAGAAAGTGATTAGTTACGATCTTCAAATAAAGAGTGGAGAAGCAACTACCGGAAAGTTTTATTTACACTAGCGTTCTAATACTATTTCAATCATAAATGACGAACAAAGGGTTGTTAATTTGGGGTATATATGTTTGATATTATGATGATCCACCTCCTATGAATTTGTTGTGTTGGCCTCTTGAGTAAAGATACTTAGAATGTTTGTTTTCCCTCTTTCTTTAATAATTTTGTTAGAATGTTTGTGCAATTTAATTCAGAGCTGATCTATCCACTTGTAGTTTAAGCGATAACTGTGAGTCACATTTATGTACTGCTTTGCCGTTGCATGCATATATAGTGGGCTTGACTCGCTTTGTATTTTCGGCCACCAATGGGCTTGAGTAGCTGACAATGCATTTTTAGTACCACTGCAAATTTCAAACACGCAGGATTGTCATTAGTACATGATTACTACAAAGTAAATCGAAGCGCATTTTGCTTGAACAAATAGTCATATACTATATCAGGATGTAAGGTTTAGATGAGCAAGCATATTATTTCACTAAAAAATGCAACTTATGGATGAAAAGAGACGCTAATTGATTTTGAAGCATATTACTTTACATTACGAAAAAATACAACAACATGCGGACTTTCTTAGATTGATTTAAAACAATGTGTCCTGTAATTAGGGGGTTTTCATACGAATACGAAAAGTAGAAAATAGAACTTCTTTTAGTTCCCAAATGCAAAAAATTGAATAATATCAGTATTATAATTGAAATAAATATCTAACAATTAAAAGATGGTAGTACGTGAAATACATAAAATTATTAAAAAAAAAGAGAATATTATTGTAATTAAAGTGAATATAAGATGAAGGTTAAGGTCACTAAAATAACGGTATTAAAGTTAGTAACAGAAACGGAACTTGATGCGGAATTAGGATAGCAAGACTTACTCCTCTTTTTTTCTTTTTTTTTTTTTTTTTGGGGGGCGGCTTTACTGGGCATGGTATGGAATGATTAGAGCAAATGATGATAAATTTAAAGAAGGAAAATTAATAAATTAATTTAATTAAACCTTCCAAATTCTAGTGGAACAAAGCATGTTGAGCTAATCGTCTGCTCTTGATTCGAATCTGCTCTCCATTCCCACATTCAGGATGAGGCTGAAAGGGACGTTTCAAGTCCTGATGAAGACTCGGACTTATGTCCTGATAGAAACTGGAACCCCCCATCTGTGGATGAAAGCGAAACTGATGACAACTCCTCCAGTGATGATTTCCAATCAAAGCCAGGCAATGCTGAATGTTTTGAGGCCACAGGGAATGGAAGCCAAATGAAGGACAAAAGGGTTGGGCACTCCGGCGATGTCAATGGAGGGAAAGTGACGAGTATGGAAAATAGAAAGGAGGAGAAGGACGAGAGTGGGGAACCTGCCAATCAAAACGATGTTCGGTCGAGTTGGCAAAGGGGCGAAGGAGTTGAACATTATGAGAGCACCTGCAAAGCTACAACTGAAGTTGAGGATGAAGGGGACCTTTTTCTGTAAGTAATGAATATATTTTTTTAATCGCTAAATCAGAGTAAAAATCTCTACTCTCTTCGTGCATTTTTTTCTTGTTTCCAAAGGATAGTCTAGTGAATGTGGGATATGGAAAAACAAAATAATGATTTAAAAATTAACTAATGTTTCCATTCATATAGAAAGTTAGTAGTTACACGCCTCAAATCAAGAGTGTAGAAGCCTCTATTGGAAAGTTTCATTTACACTGGCATTCTAATACTTTTTTTCCCCTTAAAAGAGGGAATCCGTGATAAGATAGCATTCCCAGATAGATAATTATCTAACTTATTTGATGTTTAATTTAATTTCTCATCCCATATTTATTAAAAGTTCAAAATTAGATAATGCGTTGCTTGAACAAATAGTCATATGTCATGTCACAATGCAACTTTTATACAAGTGAACATATTATTTTACTAAAAAGTGCAAGACACTAATTAATTTTGATGCATATGACTTTAAATTAATAAAGGATACAACAACATACAGACTTTCATAAAATGATTTGAAACAATGTGTCCCATGTTTATGGATCTTTCTTTCAAAAAGTACAAAATAGAACTCTTTTTAGTTACAAAATGCAAAGCAATTGGATATATATTATGCATGTATTTACATTTTGTGATCGGCAGATTCTACCTTTTGATATCTAGATTATTTTTATCACTAAATCAGAGAAAATTTCTACTCTGTTAATGCATTTACTTCTTGTTTCCGAAGGTATTGTCTAGTGATAGCTGGATATAGAGAAACAAAACAATAATTCGAAAATTAACTAATATCTACATTCATATAGACAATTCTCAAATCAAGAGTAGAAAAAATGGCTGTTGGAAAGCTTTATTTACATTGGCATTATAATACTTCTTCTTTTTGTCCCATTAAAAAAGGAATCTCTGATGAGATAGTCCTCCTAAGATTTTAATTTGAATTTATATCAAGTACTTAGCTAAAGTTCAAAATCAATTAATAAAAGAAAAACCAAATAAGTATTACTCACTCTTTCACTAGAAATTTAAGTATTTAATTCTAGATCTGTCTATAACTAATGAATGATGTATGTGTCATGTTGGATTTATGATAAATATGCACAGAGGTTTAATATGTCCGATATATATGTTGTTGGGGGGCTCACGTTGAACTTATTACATCATAGATGGAACATCCCTTCACAATCAAATTCCACCTTGGAGTTCAGAAGCGTAGTGAGGGGTTTGAGTTTGTTGGTGGAATACTAAGAGAAATAAAAGACGTCACTCCAGATTCAGTGACGATTGATTGCTGACGTTAAAGGTTTCGGCTTTCGTATGAAGAGAATGTGATATGAGACCCCTGGCGAATACCATGAGTTGATCATAGAGATCAAGAGTGATGGGCAAGTGACGGGAATGGTGCAATTAGCGTCTAAAAGGGGATTGATTCATTTATACGTCAAGGGAGGGGTTGACAGTGAGTGGGAGGGAGAGTACGATGACGAGATGATGGAGATGTTAAGAGAGGAATATAGAATGAAGAATGATGTGTATTCGGACGAGGATGGAGTTGAGTCGGACGTTTCAGGTCCTGATGAATACTCAGACTTTGCATCTGTGGGTAATAGCGAAACCGTTGGCAACTCCTCCATTGATGATTTCCAGTCAGAGCCAAGTGATGCTAAATGTTTTGAGGACACAGGAAATAGAAGGCAAATGAGGGACGGAAGGATTAGGCACCATGGCAGTGTCGCCAGAAGGAAAACGGCCAGAATGGAAAATCGGAAGAAGGACAATGATGAGAGTTGGGAACCTGCCAACCAAAATGATGTTCTCCGGTCGAGTTGCCAAAGGTGCAAAGGAGCTGAACATGATGAGAAATCCTGCAAAGCCACAACTGAAGTTGAGGATCAAAGACACCTTTCTCCTGTAAGTACTGAAGATTTGCATTATCTTAATTGTGTAGTCCTTAAAACTTATGTAGAATTTTAACATGGTCGTAGATCTTCCAATTGTTACGATGTATTTCTAAATTTTTGCTTGAAATTTTAGTGTAGTCATTCCGGCGATCTTTCATGGAAAAGTTAATCTAAACAACACCAATTTGTTTGGAGGAATGAGAGAATATCACCAAAAAAATTAATCAAAGCCATACAAATCCCCAAATCAACTCCCCCAATTTCCTCGAATTGAACCCCAGTTTGCCATCACAATCCCCAATTTCCACTCAACGACATCAAAGTCCAGAGGAGAGTAGCTATCGCGAGATTTTGCAGCAGAAACGACAAAGAGCGCTCATGTTAGGTGTACATTGAAGTCAGGAGTCTTCAATTTTTTTTACAAAAACCGGAAGAAAAAGGCAAAGAACAGTCCAAAAGTAGATACTTCATTGTGATCTCTCTAAGAATGTTGCCGTCATCTTTTCTATAATTTATCTGTGTTTGCTAGTGCTGGTAGAGAGACTATATTGATGCATGTGGATGGGACTATAAGCAGTGGTTTTGTTTGAGTTTCAGTTTTTACTGGCTTTTTTGGTTCATTTTGAAATCTAGTCAAGTTAGCTTAAGAGTACAAGTGCTAAACAGGGTAAGAGGCAGAGAGATGATGATCATGCAAGTCCCACCGACACCACGACAAAGGACTCGACTTGTGGCCAACGGAGTGGCATTCCCCAGCATGTTACAAGAAGGACAAGAAGACAAGCGGCAAAAATACAACCACCGGTTGAAGAAGCAGCACTTCCCGTTGAAGCAGTAGGCCCATCCAGAAAAAGGAAAAAGATGACAGCAAGCAAGCCAATCCTATAAAAAGAAGTGCTAGGCTTATGAAAGGCGCAACCTGAGGGACAACTGACATCGTGCTTATGGATTGATGGCCACTTAGGATGCTTGACTGGATTGTGGGATCAATGAAGTGGTGTGGCTTTTTCCTTTTTTTTTTTTTTTTTTTTTGAGGGGGGTGTGATTCTAGGTTCAGTGAACTAGAATGGTTGGATTGATAATATAGTTATGATGTATTATTGCTTGCAAATGTGCAGCTTTTAGCTACTAACGTGACTATCTTTGTGATCCCTCTCTTATTGCAGTGAAACATGTTTTGTGCTTCCTCTGCCTCATTGCTGAACACAACATTGCTCGCTTGGCCTTATCCTCCTAGTTATACCATATTTGATGATGTAAGACTATTGTCTAGTGAACACATGCTGCTGCAAGCCCAGTAATTTGGGCAAAATACTCTCATTTTTAACACGGTCCAAGCTCCATTATACCTGTTTCCAACTTAGGCTCAATCCGGTATGACATGGAGAAACCTGCAAGTCGACACGCATGCAGGTCTAGCAACTATGTGGAATATGCTCAATGAATTTTATTTATGCAAAACATGTCCACGATTAAAATATGTATTACAATTGTTCATGCCTGCCCAACCACAAAACAATGTCTACTAACGTATTCTGTGCAAGACTCAGCACATTCTTCCCTTTAGCCTTCCGACACGTGAGCTGAAATAACTGGGAACACTCGGCACAACCAATATTGTCTTCAATCTGGAATTACCTTTCTTTAACTTTCTTGTATCACGCATTTCGTTGTGCGTTGATAGCTATGATTACAACTTCCATCAAACCACCATCATCCTCATGATGGGTTGACACTGTTTCTTCTTCGACATTGCACCATAAAGACTTTAGAAACACTCCTTGGCCATTGACTGATTTTGCCATCAACCCAACAAGAAAACCACAACTTCCTCCACATTTATATCTTGGGCAGGGAGAATGAATAGGTAGACCGGAAGGATGAATGAAGAAGACAATGACATCTCTGTGTCAAATGCTTAAGCACTGCCATTACTACTACTAGTGCGTGATCCTTTGGAATTAGCCTTTTTCAAAGGTCTATTTACTTCAAGAATGGAGAATTGTCTTTCTCATAAGTAAACAGATATCCAAGTGCTCAGCAATTTTAGTAGTTACTATCGGCGGATGGCTACCATTGCAAGACTTATATCAACTGTGTTTGTGTTTGCAAGACAATCATACAACGGACTTGCAGTTGCAAATTCACTCTGAAACTAGTACGGAAGATATGCAGCTAAAACCGACAGTAGAGTCGAGTGCACAAGCTTAACCAAACTCTTTGTAGCTTGCAAAATCAATTTGTCACAGACACTATGCTCAAACATGACAGCCAAATTTCAAGTCCCAGCAATATATAGAAACTGCCGTATTCCCTCAAGAATTTGCTTTACGAAGACTAACTCACAGAATCATGCTCACACAAGAACTAGTTAATGAACAAATGCATCAATTTTTACATGCATTGGGCCAAGAAGAAGCTAGAACGAGGAGACTGTACATCTTCCTGTGGACTAGTTGCAATCTCCTCATAGCCATCCAGCCTATTGCAATAATCATAGGATTTTATTGGAACTTAGAGGGGATCAATCATAAGCAACAACTCTACAGAATTAGAGACACGTGGATTGGATCCATACCAAGGTTTGATCATTGTTTTGTGTCATAATATTGGTAAGTGACCTCTCCTGCAAATGTAAGGAAGGAAAAGTTGATGTCCCTTCGAAGAGAAGGAGTAGCTGATGAGCCATAAGAGAATGAGTGATTGAAGAGAAAGATTCCGTGATTGTCATATGACCGAAAAGAAAAGATAGAGGATGGATGAAGGGTGAGATCAAAGACATCCAACACAAAAATATGAAGGTCGAACGAAGAAGCAAAAGGCATCTCTGCACCAAATTCTTAAGTGCTGCCACTGCTGGTGTGTGATCCTTCCTAATTGGCCTTTTTTCAATGGTCTATTTACTCCAAGAATGGAAAATCATCTTCCTCATATGTAAACAGACATTCAAGTGCTCAGCAACTTTGATGTTTACTAGCGACGGATGGCTACCATTGCAAGACTAATTTGAACTATGTTAGCGTTTGCCAGACAATCGCACAACATACTTACAGTTGGAAATTACTACAGAAAATATACAGCTAAAACCGATAGTAGAGCCAAGCAGGAAAGTTTAATTAAACTCTGTATAACTTGCAAAATCAAGTGATCCCATGTTCTATGCTCGAACATGACTCCCACAGCTCCATTTTAAGCTTAACCTTCGGTTGCACTTGCACTGCCTTTGAATACTCTTTCTGGGATTCTGATCCTTTCTGCATTCGACGAGTACTTCTAAGTTACGGCGCCAAATAGAATGTCACCAATGTTGCAGAATTAGATAAATCCCAGGGCCCCGCATTGCGCATTACGGAGAGGGTGACGAGGTTTGGTGAACACTAGGTGTTTGTGACTACTCCTAGGTGAAGTATGGAGGTGTCAGCCTACGTAGTGCCAACTACAGAGCATGGAAAGGCAAGATTCTCGATTTTCTTTATTGCAAGGAAATGCATGGTCCATACAGAGTGCCGAGGCTAAGCCTAACTACACTGATCGACAATGATGGTTGCTAAATAGGCAACGTGTAGGTCTCATTAGGAAATAGTTGGATGACAATGGTTTTTTTTTTTTTTGGTAAGCCAGGAACCCGTAATCCCATAGCTGGCGAGCAAACCCTGGAGGAGTGCTGTAAGACCCACCACCACAGTACTCCAGGTAAGAATCCCTAACAACGCCTCTGGGATTTGAACTTCTCCCCTTCGTGAGGTTGGATGTTAATATTTATCACTGTGTGGAGAATTAAATTGCCACGAGAGAAAAAAAAAAAAAAAACTGTTGGAATATAATACGCGGAACGACAAAATCTTTAATTTACGCCACGCAAAATCACTTAGAAATAAACGAGAAATAATAAGGACATCAGAAATTACGTGGTTTGGTCCGAGTATCGGTATCTACATTCACGAAGAGAGCGAGCAACAAATAATCCACTATAATCAGATAATCAAAGTTTACAATCACTCACACGCTCGAGTGTTTCCTACATCTAGATTTAACCTAAAATCCAAAGTGTTTATAATAAACAATTCACTTGGACATAAACTCATTGCACAAAAATCACCGCGCATTCAAGTTCAAAGTATAACGCTTTACGTACACCTAGTTCGCGTACGTACGGATTTGCGTTCTCCTTTTCTTGATCGCGTGGGTGGCTCCTCTTCAGCTTGACGTCATGCGGCTCCTATTTTTCTCTCGTAGGGTTTTCAGCCGCACCCTTTGAAAAACGCGTTCTCTTTTATATGTGTGTTTAGAGTTAACAACTTTGACTCTAGGCCCACCATGTGCTTCTTTCTTCAATGAAAGTGGGATGCTGCAGGTAAGCTGAAGAACCCTTCATTTATATATATATACGTTCCCAAAGTCAAGGCTTTGACTTTGGGCCCCACATAGATGACCTAATTCGCCTTCGGCACATAAAGAAAGAACTTTGCTCCTTGTTTTTAATTATATTTTATTTCCTCTTTTGTAAACTTTCATGGAGTCCAACGAAACTTTTTCATCCAATTTGAAATCTACTTGGAAAATATTTATCAACAAATTCGATTTAGTAAATCGTTATCCGAATTCAAATTCGAGACATTAATTTAATAATTCTTCACCTTGGCTCGATGTTTAAATTAAGTTATAGTGCTCATCATCCATGCTACTCTTCCAATGCCCCAATGGGCGCTCACTCTCCATAGACGTCAATAGGGCTCAAGCAGAGCTTGAATTTCGCCAAAGGAACAGATTTAGTTATCATGTTTGCCAGGTTATTACCCTTAGTTAAAACATTTCGGATGAAGTGGTACATAATGTTAATATGCTTCATTCGCTCGTGATAAACCGAATTATACGCCAAATATATCGCACATTGGTTATCATAGTGTATATCCACACTTTTCTATTAAACCCAACGTCCGAGAGCAAACTTTGTAATCATATCGCCTCATTCGCTATAAAGGTTAGTGCCATGTACTCTGCCTTAGTAAAAAACAATGCAATGTAATCTTGTAAGGACGATTTCCAACTAATTGCACCACCCACTAGCGTAAACACATACCATGTTAAAGATCTATGATTATCCAAGTCACTAACGTGATTCGAATCTACAAAATCAGTGGTCTCACTGCCATTGCTGTCCCTCCAGTACACTATACCCACGTCTGTTGTCCCCTTCAAATATCTGAGAATTCACTTCACAGCTTTCCAACGAGCTTTACTAGGATACTTCATATAACGACTAACTACGCTCACAGCTTGTGAAATATTAGGTCTAGTGCACACTATAGCATACATAATACTACCTACGGCACTAGAATAAAGAACACGGGACATATGCTCCTCCTCCTCCTTAGTCTGCGGTGATAATTTATCTGAAAGTTTAAAGTGCTTCGCTAAAGGTGCACTTACAAATTTTGCCGACTGCATATTAAAATGTGTCACAATCTTCTCAATATATTTCTTCTACAATAGACATAAAAATCCTGCAGTCCTATCACACAAAATCTCCATACCTAATATTTTCTTAGCAACACCTAAATCTTTCATCTCAAATTTAGCATTTAATCGCATTTTTAGCACATCAATATCAGATATATTCTTAGCTACTATTAGCATATCATCAACACATAAAAGTAGATAAATCAAATAACTATTCTCCAATCTCCTAAAGTAGACACAACTATCTATCTGACTTTTTGAATAGTCTTGACTAGCATGAAAGCATTAAAACATTTATACCATTGCCTAGGAGATTGTTTCAGGCCATACACAGATTTCTTCAACAAGCAAACATGATCTTCCTTACCTGGTATAACAAATCCCTTTGGTTGCCTCATGTAAATTTGCTTCTTCAACTCATCATGAAGAAACACAGTTTTCACATCTAGTTGCTCTAACTCGAGATCCTACAAAACAACTAAGGCAAGTAAAACGTAAATAGAAGTATGTCTTACCACATGAGAGAACACCTTATTGTAGTCAATGTCCTCACGCTGTATATATCCCTTCGCCACAAGTCTAACCTTATACTTTGTTGTCTTGACACCGGGAATGCTCTCTTTCCATAAAGACCCATTTACTTCCGACAATCTTTTGACTCTTAGGTACTTTGACCAGCTCCCATGATTTCGATGGAGTGATTCAATCTTTTCACTCATATCTCCTAGCCACTGTGACGACTCTGAACTAGCTATCGCCTTAAAGTAAGAGAAAGGCTCATCTGTCTCCACGTCATCACCTGCAGTTAATGCATAAACAATATCTGTATAACCATAACGTATCGGTGATTTAATTTGCCTTCTTTGTCTATTTGCGGCTATATTGTGTTGTGGCTTTGTTAGTTGTTTACTATCACCGACTTTAGGAATTGCGGCTTCATCTGCAATGTCGACTTCGAAGACCTCAAACTATTACCTTTGAGGTCTTCGAAGTCTCCACTTGAAGCTCCACCTCATTAATGACACCATAATCTGTCTTTTCAGCTTGTTATGTCTCAAAACTCCTCTATTGAAGCATTGCAGTCTCGTTAAAGATCACATCTCTATTGATTAGAAAACCGGGTAATCTAGGATCAGTGCACCATAGCTAGTAGCCTTTCACTCCATGTGCATAACCCAGAAATATGCACTTCTTCACCTTCGGCTCAAGCTTACAATCACTCATATCCGAATATTCATAATTCGAAGTAATCAACAGGTTTCCCCAACCATACTTCCTCAGGAGTCTTCCACTCGATAGTAAATAATGGAGATCGATTAACTAGGTAACATGCCATGTTCACTATTTCGGCCCAAAATTTCTTTCCAAATCTTGCATGCATCGAGCTCACTCTAGCAAAGTTCTATTCTTCCGTTCTGCCATGCCATTCTGTTGTGGTATCCCAAGTACAGTGCGGTGTCTCACAATACCTTCTTTCTCACAAAACTCAGTAAAATCTTTACCACAAAACTCCATGCCATTATCAGTTCTCAGGCACTTGATTTGTTTATATGAGTGCTTCTCAATTAATGTTTTAAATTTCTTGAACCGAAAACACATCATATTTGTGCTTCAGAAAGTATACCCATACCTTCCTCGAACAAACGTCAATAAATGTCAGCATATATCGGGCGCCTCTTTTCGAAGAAACCAAAAACGGACCCTAGACGTCTGAATGAATATATTCAACCGGTCGTTTGGTCGAATGAATAGCTGTAGTAAACTTAATTCGGTGTTGCTTCCCAAAGAAGTAGTGCTCATAGAAGTCCAACTTCTCCGTATTTTGACCCTTTAACAACCCCATTTTACTCAGTATCGTCATACCTGCCTCACTCATATGCCCTAAACGCATATGCCATAATTGAGTCAAGTTAGAGTGTGACTCATCTGATGAAACTACAATGGTTCCGGTCATGGTCTCTCCTAATAGTTGATAGAGAGTATTCACTTTCTTCATATTCATCACTGTCATGGCACCTCGAGAGATCTTTAGTACTTCACCTTCAGCGGTGTACCTACACCCGATGTCATCGAGTGTTCCCAGAGAAATAAGGTTCTTCTTGAGCTCTGGTACATGCCTTACATCTATCAATGTGCACACCACCCCATCGTGCATCCAAATCCAAATTGTCCTTATCCCCACAGCCTTACAGATTGCGTTATTCCCCAAAAGAACTCTATCACCATCTGCAGTATGGTAAATAGTAAACCAGTTCTTGTGATACGTCATATGATAAGAACACCTCGAATCTAGCACCCATTCGTCTCTTGACGAAGTAGCAATCACACATAAACAACTTTTGCATCACTATTGCTCTCCTCAGCAACATTTGCCACACTGCTTATAACATTATGTTGATCAACTTTATTCCTCCGCTTTGGACAATCTCTCTTGATATGCCCCTCCTCGTAACATTCAAAGCACTTCACACGTCCCTTGGACTTTCTATGGTGTGATTTCAATTTGCTTTTTTCATCTGCTACTACTAGGCCCTCGATGTTGTTCTCTACCTCGAATCGTTAGTGCTTGCGCTACTCCTTGAGCTAGACCGTCATCTCACAACTTTTTTTGCCACTCCTTAGAGAATAAAGCGGACTTTACCTCTTCTGAGGTAATTATAGTACATCCTTATAACAGTGAATCAGTAAAGTGCTCCCATGACTCTGGTAAAGAGACTAACAACATCATGCCCTATTATTCATCATCAAGTATCTTATTGACGTTCTTCAAATGCATCCTAAGTTTATTAAATTCATCTAAGTGGGTTTTGATAAACGTACCTTTAGTAATTCTAAATTAAAATATCCTCTTCAACATGTATAGGCGATTGTTCATACATTTCTTCACATAGAGTGCTTGAAGTTTTGCCCATAATGCTGCGGCATGCTTCTTTTCAGCAACCTCTATTAAAACCTCATCTAACAAATTTAACAAGATTGTGCACTTTGCTCTTTTCATTAACTCTACCATTTCAGAGGCTTTCATTATAATTGGCAACTCATCTTCACCATCCAGTGCTTTGGCCAAACCTTGGGTTGTCAATAATACCCGCATCTTGATGCTTCATAACCCAAAGTTATTCATCCCGTTAAACTTTTCAATTTCAGATTTCATCTCATACATAATTACAATAACAAAAATTTCGAGATAATAATCAAACAAGCAAAAGCTCCAAATCACAATAAAAAAAATCCGATCACAAACTCTAATACCAATTATTGGAATATAATATGCGGAAATGACAAGATCTTACAATTTATGTCAACGCAAAATCACTAGAAAAATAAATGAAAAATAATAAATACACCAGAAATTTATGTGGTTCAATCCGAGTATCGATATCTACATCCACGAAAAAGTTCAAGAAGAAATAATCAACTATAATCGAGAATCGTAGCCTACATTCGCCACACGCCGAGTGTTTCCCACACCTAGATTTAACCTCAAACACAAAGTGTTTATAAATAAACAACTCACTTAAACATAGACTCATTGCACAAAAATCACCGCATGTTCAAGCTCAAAGTATAACGCTCTACATACGCCTGGTTCGCATACATACAGATTTGTGTTCTCCTTTACTTGATCACATGGGTGGCTCTTCTTCAACTTGACATCGTGCGGCTCCTATTTTTCTCTCATAGGGTTTTCAGCCACACCTTTTGAAAAACGCGTTATGTTTTATATGTGTGCCTAGAGTCAACAACTTTGACTCTAGGCCCCACCACGTGCTTCTTTCTTCAATGGGAAGTGGGACGCTGCAAATTTCTCTTACTTTTCTGAGAAAGATTCCTGCACTGACATGACAATTGCAGTGTGTCCATCAACATCGAGGCAGCTCATTATTGGGTGTGGACTGAATTGCATCTCGCAATCTATGCGGTTGAATTAATTATGTGCATAAATAATTTATATTAATCTAACAATAACAAAATCTTCAATTGATATCCTGCCATCTTAAAAATTAAATCTACTACACAAGAAAAAATGCCGAGTTTGTGTGACTTTATGTACTCTAGTTAATTGGGATAATACAACATAATATATGTCGAATTTCTCATGTTCCTTCCCTCTATCACCTTGATGTCCTTTGCCAAACATAAGGTCAACAATGGCTGCCCATGAAGATATTTAACTCTAGAGTCGTCTATAGCACATTATATGTGATTCTAAGATGGTGGGACCTCGATTCATTTCTAGGAAATGCAACATTGGACTTGTGGGGTTGCACATATCTAATCAAGCCAAAAAAGAAAAAATTTAAAAATTATCTAAATGGCAACATATTTGCCTTTATGGTCTTCCAAGGAGACTAAAAATTTCAATTTAAAAGTAATCATTGGTCTTTGTCAAGTGGTTAACACCAAAAAACACGGGAACAAACTGACATATATGTAACCTTACATGCATAGTCCATTTTAATGTACGATGTGTAAACTTAAAATAAAATGAAAAATTATTGCTGAATGAGTTGGCATATTATCAACCAAGAAAAAAAGTCATGATACCAACTTAAGCAATATTGTATATCGAAATAACTATATCCTATTTCTTGAGATATCATATTGCAACACATATATTTTATTTGGTCGGTACTCGATAGCGGTTTTCAACTATGTTATATGTGCTTTGAAACGTTGATTTTCAGGAAATACGATGCCAGTTATTCTAAATTTTGTATACTCAAAGATAAGAACAAAAGAGAATTGTAAATTTCCGTGTCCATCACAATTGATCATCTAATGTAATAGGACATCGCAATATGAATTACAATCGATTATAGATATGCACAATTAAGGAATATATAAAGAATCTCCTAATTATTTCTAACATCTCCTTAAACTCATGGCAACAGAGAAGAGGTCAACTAGAATTTTAATAAAAGATCTAAAACGCGTCTGGGCGAATGTGACTAAAATATAAAGGATTTTCTCATAGTTATTCATTTAACAGTAAATTGATTAAAAAATAATTGCACATATATTAATGTCTTATAAAATGATACAACACTTGCATGAATGCACAAAATATTACTATAAATACAACTCCTGATCAAAAGACACCACTCTACTAATTAATTGGAAGGACAATAATAATAATAATAATAATAATAATAATAATAATAATAATAATAATAATAATAATAATAATAATAATATGAGTTAAGTCTTTTACTAATCTTGCAATTAAGAATATGGAAGTTCTTTATTTTTGTTTTTACTTTGTATATTAAAAAATGTTGCACTAAATGTGTGAAACTTGATGGAACCTGGTTATGGATCTACTTGGGATCTGGACCCGACCTATGGTGGTTCGATTTTTGAGTGGACCCATGGGCAACCAACAAGCAATTTCCGATTTTAATTTTTGGAATTGGTTCGATTTTTGGATAGATCCATAAAATCGCTCATCCGAACTACATGCTCATCTCTAGCGAGAACTATACATAAAGTAAATGTTATTTCTTATATCTAAATGAAACTAACACGATTTACCAAAAAAAAACAAAATGAAACTAATAGATGAGACATTCATTAGAAGCATACTAAAATTTTAATTTTAAATTAAAAAAAAAAGGGAAAGGAATCCACTAAGTTCTAGGGTTGCCAAAATTCCCAAACTATAAGCAAAATTTCTCCTATTCGTATTACGAGAACAAACAAGTGCATTAAAGACCACTCAGTGGTAGCCCGCCGCAGACTCAGTGATCCTTTGCGAGAGCAGAGAAATGTTCAATCCTTCTTCGCAACGGGGCCAGCAAGAGTTAGCTAGCCAGATTAAGAAAGTAACGCCGCGTGGAGGCCCTACCCTGGGTCACCAGGGGTTTACGCGCGGCTTATCGACTGCAAAACTCTTCTGTCCACAAAAAAAAAAAAAAACAAGTGCATTAAAAGATTATTTTAGATGGAGAGACAAGGACGAAGGGTTTTAAAAAATGACAGGTGAAATTTATTTGAAGAATATGATATCACTCACTGTCTGTCGCCGTCTCTGTCTCTATCTCCGCCCACCACTTCGCCCGGCAATAGAATCCAGATCTGGCTGTTGAGCGACGGCGGACTGCTGCGTCCACCCCTCCTTCGTCCCGGCGGCTGTGCCTTGGCCGATAGAGCTGCTAGTCCACAGACCTAGAGACGCAAAGCGGTGTTCAGCCACGGATGGCCTCTCCTCCGCAGATCTGAGCTCCAACCTCCACGCCCACCCCTCGGACGTCGGCGTGAGTAACAAGGCGCCGCCGACTTTGCTAGCGAGGATCAGAGCTCTCAGATCTGTGAACGGCTCGTCACTTGCGATGACAGCTCGTTCCTCTTCTTCTCGTCCACAGATCTGAAGCGTTCCGTCTTGGACACGGAGGCGCGGCTCGGCCTGGACGCGCAGCGGTGTCAGCCTAGACGCAGCGCGGACAACTCCGCCGGCGGCGACGCCGGAAGTAGGCTCCGAGGTTGGGCTCAAAGTTGGCCGCAGGTAATTTGGCCCAATTTTTTTCTAAATAATTCAACATCCAATATATATATGCAATTTGTAAGCCGCTTTAAGTGCTAAAATATAGGCGCGCTTTTAATTTGAAGTGTATTTCTGAAAGAAAAGACGTTTAGAAACAAATTTTTTAGATAACTTTTTTTTTCCAGATTTCTATTTTTTAATTTGAAATTTTTTTTTTTTTATACATTATAATTGCCCCATAATTTTTTTTTTTATAAAAATGATCGTTCTATTAAGTTCCTAAATAATATACTATTTTTTTTTTATAGACATGATTGGAGATTTCTCGGCAGTTTGGGGATTGGATGCTTTAATTAAGGGGAAAAGAAAAGGAATTTTTTATTGGTGGTCTTTATAGTCTCCCAACGAGTCTTTTTTAAATTTCGAAACCTTGTTAAAAAAGTCCTGCGCACCTTCACTGGTGTCTACTTTTTTATCACTTGCCGCGAAAGCCTCCGCTCATTTCTTAAGCTAGGCCACGCTACACCAACTTCTTTTCTCTACAGGAGAGAGAGAGAGATCCGGAATAATAAGCTTCCTAGCTATGGCGAACTCGGAGGCTGAATCGAGTAGTGACGCTGCGCGAGCATCAAGGGGTGAGTATGAAGTGTTCCTGAATTTCAGAGGACCTGATACTCGTTATGTGTTCACAGACTTCCTCTACCAGGGATTGGTAGATGCAGGAGTCCGCGTATTTAGGGATGACAAAGAACTCTGCGTTGGCGAAGTGATTAGTGGGAACCTTTTACGTGCTATCGACAACTCTAAAATCTACATACCCATATTCTCTCAAACTTATGCATCCAGCAAATGGTGCCTCCGTGAGCTTGCACACATAGTAAAAAATGTGTCTAAGTCAAAAAGTCATAAAAGTATCCTTCCCATTTTTCTCGATGTGGAACCCGAGGATGTTAAGCTTAAGACTCCACAATATAGCAATATTTTACTGGAACATGAGAAGAATTTTCCTGTAGAAGTCAAGGCGTGGAGAAAGGCTCTTGCGGAGGTAGATGAAATCAAGGGATGGAACGTAAAAAAGGATGAAGGGTAATTTACTCCTTTAAGACTTACCTATTTTTTCTTTTCTTTTTGTTGTATGGAATATGGTGTTTCCTGTCAAATGATTTCTTTTGTTCTTTTTGTAACGGTAAGTATTGAAAACCACCTCCAACGCTGCTCTCATTCAACTTTATCTCCTCTACTTTGTCTATGATTACACAAGGAAAGTAAGATTTGTAGAAGCAAAATCATGTCTCAATATTCAATAGAAGCGAGAGCAAAATACAATTTTCAATGTATAGCGCTGCATTTCTCTTCATGATTCTTCTGTTACAAGTGCTGAAAGTTTTTCTAGGCTTAGCTATAAATGTCGAATTTTTGTTGATGCAAAATATAGTATCCACCACTTGGTTACTTTGGCTACTGCATAAGGTAATACTATAGTCTTCAGACATTTCTATAACCTACATATGAAAAACATATCAAGTGAATCGTGCTAAATTAGCCCATACTAATTATTCGGTGTACTTGGATCTCGTCCTTGATGTGCTTCAATTTATTCAAGTTTTGACTATCCGAAGTGTGATGCGTGGGTAGATCTAGTCAACTAATGAAAGCACTTTTGTATATGGCAGCCAAGCAACGATTGTCAAATTGGTTGTTAAAAGGGTTTTGGAGAAACTAAAGCTGAAACAAAGATTAGTGCCCGAACATTTAGTCGGACTTGATGATCGAGTAGAGCACTTGACAAAGTTATTAGATGTCAACCATCACGATGTGCGGCTCATTGGAATTTATGGAATGGGTGGCATTGGTAAAACAACCGTTGCCAAAGTTGTCTTCAATGAACTACTTTCCCACTTTGGAAAGTGTTCTAGTTTTCTTGAGAACATTCGAGAAAAGATGTCGACTGAGGGTGGCATAGTCCAATTGCAGAAAAAACTACTGTCTGACATTGTTGATTATGGATCTGCAGAAGGAGTCTGGGATATTGAACAAGGAATGAGGAGGATTGGAGAAGTACTCAGCATGAACAAGGTCCTTGTGGTTCTAGATGATGCTGATAATAAAGAACATATTGAGAGACTAATAGGAAACAATTCATTACATTCAGGATCTAGAATAATTATTACAACGAGAAACAAAACTATTTTGCAAGGTAAGGAATTTAAAGATGAAATTATACCGTATGAGATGCTTAAGATGGATGATGCTCCTGCACTTGAGCTTTTTTGTCGGCATGCCTTTGGAAAAAACTTTCCTTCGGATGATTATCATTGGCTTTCCAAGGAACTTCTCTCAAGTACAGGAGGGCTTCCTTTGGCTGTCAAAGTGATAGGTGCGTTGCTGAAAGGGAAAGATAAAGCATTTTGGAAAGAGACTAAGATCAAGTTGAGGAATGTACCTGAGCAAGAGATTATGAAGAAGTTGAGGATTAGCTATGAAGACCTAGACAAATGTCAGCAACAAATTTTTCTCGATATCGCATGCTTCTTTTTCAATAAGAAAAAGACCAATGCAATTTACATGTGGGCCAACTGTCAATTTTATCCCGAAAGAGGAATTAGTGTCCTTACCAATAGGTGCTTGATAAAGATATTGGACAACGATAAGTTTTGGATGCACGATCAACTAATAGACATGGGAAGGCAAATTGTCCATCAAGAAAGTCCAAGCGATCATGGAAAGCGAAGCAGGCTGTGGATTGCAAAAGAGGCTTGTGAAATCATTAAAACCGAAGAGGTAAGTAAGAAATGTCCGATTTTTAAATAGAACTTGTATATTCTAGAATAAAGGTTTCTATTTGATTTAGGATGCTTATCATTTTTTTCATTCCCATTCAAGTTCATAAAACATGGTGGTTGGAAGTTGACAAACTTCTTCACAAAATTGCAAAATTTCACTTGCAGAGGAAGGACAAGGTTCAAGTGCTTGAGATAAATGTATGGGATGGCTCCATAAAGATCACAAGTGGAGAGCTTAAAAGGTTGCCAAACCTAAGATTCCTCAAGTTACACAACGGAACTTATGCTGGGGACTTCGCAAAGTGCCCTTCAAAGTTGAGATGGATTTCTTGGCAACCTCCTCGTCCCAATTCTAGGGATGTTGGGTACTTTGCAAAGTGCTGTTCAAAGTTAAAATGGATTTGTCGGCAGCTTTCTCTTCAGGATTTTAGGGCAAACAATACGTATTTGAATCATCTTGTTGTTTTTGAACTTGGCATAAATCACTTCGCAAATGATTCAAAAGCATGGGACTTGATCAAGGTAAACTACGTGATTTAATTCTAGTCTAATGGTCCTAGTGTTTCTATGCATTGGGTTCTTACACTTGACATGCCGTCCATTTTTACAGAGGGCACCAAATTTGAAAGTTCTATCTCTTACAGAGTGTTATGGCATAACGACAATTCCAGACTTCTCTAAATGCTTGGGTTTAGAGATGTTGACTCTTGCCTATTGCGACAATTTAAAGCGAATTGAAAGCTTCATTGGAAATCTACAGTTGTTGATTAAGTTAGAAATTGTACATTGTAGTGGTCTTACAAATTTGCCTGAAGACGTGGGGGCATTAGTGAAACTTAAGCACTTCTCATTGCAGGGATGTGATGGGTTGACAGAGCTTCCGGGCTCACTTGGGAATTTAACCTCATTGATAGAGTTAAACTTATCGCATACAAGGATAAGTGAACTTCCCAACTCCATTGAAAAGTTAAAATCATTGCGTATCTTGCGTTTCGCAAGTACTAGTCGGTCTACTCATGTTCAGTGGTTTCCTCTTGGCATCAGCAATTTGGTAAATCTTGAAGAATTGGATCTCTCTAAGCAACATGGAATGAGAGGTGAAATTCCTGTTGAAATTTGTCTTCTTTAAGAATCCTAAATTTGGAATTCACTAATATTTACGGAATTCCATGGACAATCAACATGCTTCATCACCTCCAAACACTCAATTTATCATCTTGTGATACAATTCAAGAATTGCCAGAGCTTCCCATAAGTTTGACCTATCTAATTTTTAGATCTGCATCATTACACTCGGTCCCTAATTTGTCAAACCTTACTAATTTGGTTACATTGCAACTAAGTGACGGCTCTTGGGATCGCAAGAGATCAAACGTAATGATAGGATGCAATTTAAGATGGATTAGGAGGTTATCAAGACTGAAATGGTTGGATTTAAATCTGCTAAACGTCCCTACGCCTCCAGAGTTGGCTTCTCTTTCTCATCTGGAATTTCTTAAATTAATGGGCTTAGACATAAAACCCCTCGTGCAGCTTCCGTCGTCCTCCTTGAGATTCCGAAATTTGTCGAATTTACAGATTTGTTGGTGTAAAGTGGAGGACATTCAGCTAGAGGGACTTCCACAACTGGAGGAGATAGCTGTCAACAATTGTGAACTGCTTGAGAGGTTTTCCATTCATTCGGAACTAACGAAACTACGGCATGTGGGGGTGGCTCATTGTCCAAACCTAGTTATAATTCAAGTCGTGGGTCCTTCGAAATCATTGGAAGACGTGAGCATCTCTCAGTGTAAATCTCTGACAAGAGTAGGTGGGTTATCATACTTGAAGAGCCTGGAGCAATTGGCAATCAAATGGTGCAAAGTACTTCTATATGTTGAGGGCCTGGATGAGCTCAAGTCTCTAAAAACCTTGGTAGTCACGGGGTGCCCGTCATTGAGAAGTTTGATCAATGCATCTTGCACATATATACCAGATGATTGCCTAGTCTTTTTAGGGGAGTGCGGAGACTTCAAAGCCTCTAACATATATGTCGCGTGTGTCCCCTTGAAGAGTTACATAGAGGGGCCTCTGTGCAAGGTGCGACATGTTCTTCATTTATGTGTGGGACTTTGATTTAACTCCTTTTATAGCCAATCCTCCTTTCCTTAGCCACCCAATATCCGCCCTTTTGAAAGTTGCCATTTTTTTATTGCACCGTAATTTTCTTAGGTGGCTGATTTGTTTCCTCACATTAGTCATCCATCTTTACTCCCTTTTTCGTTGTTGGATGTTGGCGGCTCCTAAAGCAATCTTTCCTCTCTCTTTTGAGGTTCCCAGCTTCTGTTATACTTCAATTACTTAGGTTGCACGTTTTTTTTTTCCTATTTTATTTCAACTTGCCTTATTGCTGTTGGATAGTTTTGGTTCGTTATATTGCCAGTAAAGTCGTTTGAAATTATACATATTAGTAATATGGATTATTTGATTTGATTGTTGCATCGATGAGTTGTGGAGAAATTAATGTCCATTAATTTGATCATAGTTGTACAAAAGAAGAGAAAAAAGAACTCAGTAGATTTTGACACGAGTTGCCACATGTGAAAATGAATGAGGAAAAAGGGATAGATACTTTGTCGTATATATGTTTGAAATCATAACGATCCATCTCCTATGAATTTATTGTTGGCCTTGAGTATAAAAAAAAATAAAAATTGAATGTTTGTTTTGTTTCTTTCTTTATTAATTCTATTAGACTGTTTATGCAATTTGATTTAGAGCTAATATAACCGCCTGCAAATTAAGCATTAGCTGTGTTACACATTTATTTGTTGTTTTGCTGGTGCATGCATTTACAGTGGGCTTGACTAGTTTTCTATTTTTTGCCATCTGTGAGCCTGACTAATCAACTATGCGTTTTTAGTACTATAGCATATTGCCACCACGCGGATTCATAACTTTTGCATAGTACATGATTATTTCAGAGTAAATTAAAGCACGTGTTGCTTAAACAAATAGTCACATGTCACAATGTAACTTTTATACAAGTGAGAATATTATTTCACTAAAAAGTGCAATTTAAAGAGACCAACTAATTTTGAAGCATATGACTTTAATTTAAGAATATATACAACTGATAGACTTGCATAAAATGATTTGAAACAATGTGTCCCATGGTTATGGATTTTTCATTCAAAAAGGAGAAAATAAAACTCTTTTCTAGTTACAAAATGCAAAACAATTGAATATTACTAAATCAGAGTAAAAATCTCCACTCTGTTAGTGCATCTATGTCTTGTTTCCAAAGGATTGTCTAGTGAATGTGGGATATAGAAAAGCAAAATAATGATTTAAAAATTAACTAATATTTCCATTCATATAGAAAGTTAGTAGTTACAATCCTTAAATCAAGAGTGTAGAAGCCACTACTGGAAAGTCTCATTTACACTGGCATTCTAATGCTATTTTTTCCCTTGAAGAGGGATTTTGTGATAAGATAGTACTCCCAGGTAGATGATTATCTAACTTATTTGATGTTTATTTAAATTTACATCATATACTTATTAAAAGTTCAAAATTAGATGATAAAAGAAAAATCAAATAAGTATTGCTAATATTACACTGGACATCAGAGTACTTAATCCTAGACGTGTCTCTAACTAATGAATGATATCTGTGTCCTATTAGATTTTAGGTAGATAAGCATAAGTGTTTAATGTATAACCAATACATATGTTGTTCGGCTCTCTCATTGAACCTGTTAAATCACAGCGTCCCTTCACAATCATATTCCATCTTGGAGTAAAGAAGCCTAGTGAATGGTCGCACTGTTTTGGTGGAATAAAGAGGGAAAACAAAAATGTCGCTCCTGATTCAGTGACATATAAAAGATTGATTGCTGACGTTAAAGGTTTCGGCTTCCATTTAAAGAGAATGTGGTTCGAGACTCCTGGTGAATACTGCAACTTGCTCATAGAGATCAAGAGTGATGAGCAAGTGAGGGGAATGGTGCAACTAGCATCTAAAAGAAGATCAATATATCTGTACGTCGAGGGAGGGGTTGACAGTGAGTGGGAAGGAGAATACGATGACGAGATGATGAAGATGTTAAGGGAGGAATGGGCAATGAAGACTGATGTGTGTTTTGACGAGGATGGGGCTAAGTGGGACGTTTCAAGTCCTGATGATGACTCAAACTCTGCATCTGTCAGTGAAAGATAAACTGATGGCACCTCCTCCATTCATGATTTCCTGGCAGAGCCAGGCAATGTTGAATGTTTTGAGGCCATAGGAAAAAGAAGGCAAACGAGGGACGGAAGGGTTGGGCAATCTGACATTGTCAATGGAGGGAAAACGAGGAGTATGGAAAATAGAAAGAAGGAGAAGGATGAGGGTGGGGAACTTGCCAACCAAAATGATGTTGTTCGGTCGAGTTGCCAAAGGTGCGCAGGACTTGAACATCACGAGAGCTCTTGCAAAGCTACAAGTGAAGTTGAGGACGAAGGGGACCTTTCTTCTGTAAGTGTTGGGTATTTGCATTATCTTAATTGGGCAGTGCCTCAAAACTAATGTGGAATTTCAATGTGGTCCAGGTGAAGACAGGCAGAACTGTGGAGACCGACCGAATGCCTACAAAAACAGGCAAAGGAAGCGGGGCAGAGGAAGCGGGACCGGACGTGCTTCAAATCCAGGAAGGGATCCTGCAGAAAGAGGCAGAGGAAGGGGTACAGCTTCAAGTTCAAGAAACAGCAAAGGTTCGAGGTCAGGTACCGACGCAGCTTCCACTTCAGGAAAGGGCAAGGCATTAAATTCAGGAAGGAGAATATCTTCAATTTCACGAAGCAGCACTACCTTGAGTTCAGGACAGGATGCGAGTTTGAGTTCAGGACAGGGTAGAAGTTCAAGTTCAAGAAGGGACACAACTAATATGGGCACAAGTTCAAGTTCAGGAAGGGGCATAGCGTCTAGTTCTCAAAGCAGCTCGACTTTGAGTACAGGAAGGGGCAGAGGTTCAACTTCAGGAAGGGCACGACTGTAAGTTTAGGATGGGGCACAACTAAAATGGGTGCTACTTTAAGATCAGGGGCAGACAAAGGTTCTTCAAATTCACAAAGAAGCATGACTTCGAGTATAGGAAGGGGCAGAGGATCAACTTAAGAAAATGGCACAACTATGAATTCAGGAAGGGGACTGACTTTGAGTTTAGGAAGAGGCGCAACTGAAATGGGCGCGAGTTAAAGATCAGGGACGGACAAGGTTTCGAGCTCGGCCAAGATTGAGCCTCAAACATCAAGTTCATGATAAACTAAATTGAGGTAAAGTTGAAGTGTCCTCGAATGTTCTTCCACTTTTCTTTTCCGAGACTTATAATCAACAGGTGCTTATGAAACTACGTTTGGGTAATATCTGTTGAAGATGATATAGCTAGTATAAGCACCTAGAGGGGGGTGAATAGGTGCACAAACAATTTATCGAAATACGGAAACAATTCTTGGCAAACGATAAAAAGGAAGTTCACTATTGATTAACAAAAATGAAGTACGATCAAGGTAAAGAGAGTAAGGAAGAGAAAATTGAATACAAGGTTTATAGTGGTTCGGCTTATTCCAAGCCTACGTCCACTCTTCCGCACTGACAGCCCACCGGCTGGATTTCACTATAAACAAAAGAGTAGTTACAGCACAGCTTTTCCTTGATTCCACAGTGTAGATGTTCTACCACACTTCCTCAAGGTTTCTCACAAATATAAACTCTCTTTTGAATACAATATTTTTCGCTCAAAGGAATTGTCTAAACAACAAGGAGCTTCAAACTTTGAAATTCTTGTATCGCGCACACATCGAACAACTTAGAACGTCTTCCTTATATACTCCTTTATGCCATCATACCCGTTGGCACTTACCAAAGGAATTCCTCCAATCTACCCGTTGGACGGAATCAATTAGGAAGATTATTCGAGCTATTAAAGGAACGTGTTGATAGCTCATCAATCATGTTCGCCCATACAATCAGGATCTCGGTTTCCATAAATAGAACCTTCCAAGAATATTTAGGCAATTTTCAAATCTTCAATCATCGAGTCAATCTCGATCAATCAAAGGATTCCATTATGTCTTTTCCAGCCACGAGATCTTCTCTAGTTGATAAGGTTGAATCCTTAACGAAACATCCAGTTCTGGATAACCTTTCTTCAACGAATTAGAGACTGTCAATGAGGATAGACTTTGAGTCTTGAGTCCGGCTGCCCGAAAGTCTTTAGACTTTAAATAGCAGAGTCTGCAAACCTTCAGACTAGATTGATGAAACGTTTTGTCAACTTCAAAACACTTCAAGAAGATTTATCCAACAATCTCCTCATTTTTTATGGTGACAAAACTTTACTGTAGATTTGGACAACTTTGACCTGCAAAACATTTCTCAAACACATATGCATATCTTATAGAGATAAATGGCTAAATGAATAACACTAGAATCTGCAACCACTGAAAATAGATTAATCTAATAAGTGATAAAGCCAACCATAAGATACCAATGATAGTTAATAAAAGTAGTCAAGTCCAAGTCTAGTTCAGTTCTCATCCAGACACACAAAAACAAAGTCAAATAGATCAAAACAATCCAACAAAATCCAACAAACTGTAACCACACAGTCCAACAAACCACACGATTTAAAAGTCAAATTGTTCAAATCTTGCATCTCTCCCCCTTTTTGTCAGCATTAAAAAAGGTTGAGATGAAAATGGAATGAAGTCAAGATGGCTTGGGAACGCGGACAAGCTGGAAATCTCCCATAGACTGAACGATGCCTTCCAGCCTTTTCAAGTCTTCCTTCAGTTGTGCAATCTCCTCACCCTTGGCATTGGCCTGAATCTGAACAGAGAGGGCTTAGATTTTATCATTCAATGAACATGAAGAAATTTGATCCGCAATTTGCAAGTTTTGAATCTCGCATCCCAAGGCATAAATTTGACTTCACATCTTCAAGAGAATATCCATGATTCTGCGAAAATCGGCTGAGCTATCGGTCTGCGTACTAGCTTCAGCACGTTCTGCAGATGATGGCATATCAGAATAATATCGTAGGTTTAGCGATGAAACTTTATGACATTCTTCTGGAAATTGAGAGGCGTAAACATCCTCTGGGTCTGCAGGTGAGCGACTGACTCCTTCACTTGCATCAGGATATGAGGACTTCCCTCATTTCTCTTGATCTCCCCCTGTTTCCATGCCTACAGGTGGAGAAGAGTGTTCCTTAGGTTCTCCTTCTTTTCTTCTTTCTTCTTTAGGTCTTTCCTCCTCTGCTTCTTTTTCGCCAACTGCTCTTTCTACTTCTTTCTCTTGTTCTTCTCTTTCTTCTTCTTCTTTCTCTTTTTCTTGACCTTCTCTTTCCTCTTGGCCTTCTCTTTCCTTTCCTTCTAGTCTCACGTTGTTCCATTGACTCTGGAACAGTACGACTTAGCTTCTTCAAATTTATGGCCAAAATGGTAAGGTCATCATCTTCTTCATCTTCCACAATAAGAGCTCTCCTTTTTGGTTTTGAAGCAACCAATGGCTCCTTTCCTTTCCTTTTTGAAGAAGAGATTTGATGAGCTTTGACTGGAGTCTTCTCCTTGAATTTCTCCAACTCCTTGTTCAGTTCCTTTAGACGCATTTTGGTTACCATCTTCAGTCCTACCACCATATGATCGCACGATCGAACACAAAAGATTTGTGGAGGCTGAATATTCAGATGTCTGAATAACTTCGTCACAAGGCTTGGGTAAGGGAGTTGACCCCTGTCCTTCATCATCACTCTATACATGTGGAACGTGATAGTGTGAGGGAGAGGAAACCTTTTCCCAGTGAGAATGGCATACATCAGCTTTGCCTCTGAATTTGAAACATTAGTCTTGGAAGTTGATTTTGGTTGGAGGCAATTGATCACAATCTTGTGAAGCAAGATGTTGAATGCACTCATCCTTAAGTAGGTGATCTTCTCCTCTGTTCTCCTATCCTTCACTAGTTCCAGTGTGGCCCGAGCAATGGAAACTTTGATCGGTTGATATCTTCCTCTTTCAACTCTTAACACATATGCCAGCATCTCCATATCCACAGCATAGTCTTAATCTTTGACACTGAAAGAGAATCTATTCGCATCCAAAAACTAAGATTTGAATAGAAATATGCGGTTAATTCAAAGATAAGCCTCGTAGTGTCGGAGCAGAACTTTTCAAGTTGAAGATAACCGAACTTTTCCCTCAAGTTCACATTCACAGCATCCAGAAAGTCAAAATCCACACTTCTAGGGTTTACCACCCCACGCTTCAGCAATTTTGAGTACAAATCCTTTTGTTCCTTCGATCTGAACAAATCTCCCATTTTTCCTCGACTTTCAACCGCAACACCCATTCTCGGTTGAAATTGACTGTACAATTTGTCATCATCATTCCCATCTACAGGATTCGGTCCCCAATCACGAGGATCACTTGGGATATTCGCAAGGGTTTCCTCAGCCACCCCTTTACGAGCAATTCCCAAACTTTCCATTTTTCGCAGAAAGATATATTCGTTCCCATATCCTTTGTCTTTAAGAAAATCATCGACATAGTTCAAGGGAGTACAAGTTCCTTTTAAGGCACGATATAGCTTATAAATATAAGCGGGCTTTTGAACTCTTACCGGATCTGCATCCTCAATGATTTCTTCTTGTTGTTGATGATCAACGCCTTGACGACTAGATGGAGGAAAATGACGCTGCTGAGAATGTTGTGGGCTCAGTTGCTGTTCTGGAGACACTTCTTCTTCAGTGAGATCGAAGTGCGTAGGCCCGTCACTCATTCGCCGTGGTCCCCTGCTTGCGATTCTCGAAGACTTTCTTGAAGATGACATCTTTCTCAGTTTTTGGAAGATTCCTTGCTTGACTTTCCCAAGAAAGATTACAACTTTTTGAAGATTAAACAAGGGAAGAAAACGGGAATGGAGGATCGATGCTTTCTAGGGTTTTTGAGAGTAAAGTGAAGAGGAATCAACAGTGCACGATCGGTTAAAAAGAGAGATAAACGAACCGTCACAAAGGAAATAAAAAGATGCATTTTCAAAATAACTGTTATTTTTCCGCGAAAATAGTCATTTCAAAAAATAACTTCTCTTTCGTAAAGGAAACGATGCAATAATTAAGCCGATTAAAGATAGCAATAAAACACGGTTCACAATCGTACCTTTTCAAGATAAGATTCGAGAGAGAGAAAGACTAACTTACAGTCTGACGGTCGTACCAAGACTAACTTACAGTTGAAGTCTTGTATGTCTGAGTCTGAAAGTCTTTAGACTTTGATCTCCTCATACCTTAAGATGTTGAGTCTGGAACGGATGATTTCAAATTGATTTTTCTCCAAAGGCTTTGTAAATATATCCGCCGCTTGGTTCTTTGAATCAAAAAATTGAATTGAAACATCTCCATTTTGAACATGGTCTCTAATAAAGTGATGTCAAATCTCTATGTGCTTTGCTCTTGAGTGGAGAATTGGATTTTTGGTGAGGTTTATAGCACTGGTGTTGTCGCAATTAATCTCTATGCATGAGTCTTTAATTCCAAAGTCTCTTAGCTGTTGTTTTATCCACAGAATTTGCGAACAACAACTTCCGAGAGCTATATACTTTGCTTCTGCTGTAGAGAGAGCTACTGTACTTTGCTTTCTTGAAAACCAAGAC
>CM024719.1:53942994-53985994 GCA_014182545.1 Eucalyptus globulus
TCAGGTACAGGTTCCTCATTTTTGGAACCTAAAACCCACCCGTTTAAACCTAGAACCTACCCTATTATAGATCTTGGATCTAACAAGTTCTTTTCTTCTTTTTTCTTTTTTTCCTTTTTTGTTAAGCAAAACAAAAATGAACACAACAATAAAAATAAAAGCTTCTTCTTGATTCAGTAAACCAAATAAGGAACCTCTAGAGCGTTTTTGGTCTATTGAGTACTAAACAAGCTTGTCATTCACCAAAGAGAATACAAAGACTAGTTGTCCTGGCATTACAATTGAAATAAATACAATTTAAATGAGAAGTCGTGACATTCTTGAAAGATATTATTAATTTCCAACAATAAGATTATAAAACAAAAGTACTGGCTAATGAAGATAAATTAACAAGATAAAGTATAACAAACAAAACATTGCCAAAGCGATAGGCAAGTCCTATCTCATGGAAACTTAGTGTTTCCTTAACCAAGTGGTTTGATATTATACATTAAACTTACGCAATAGAATTCACGAGGGACTAGCATGTCGATCGAGAAAATATCCAGGACAACAAACAAAATGGGATGCAGGAAAAAGGAAAGAAATATGACAGCAAGAAGTAGGCCTGCAGGAGAACTAAACAGCTTTTGGGGTACCTTTCAACAAGCATCCATCAAGTGGACTGATATCCTAATCCAGTGACAATATTTTGGACGCCATGAACAATAAAGATACTTGGGATACTAGGGAATGTTATCTTGATATGTCAACTTCACATATGCACAACATCATTAGAAATTTCAAAATAAAAATCAAACATTTACAAAACAGCAAAACAAATTTCAAGCCAATGTAGCATTTTCTTGCATCTAATACACCAACTACAGCATGAAAATGATTTCATCCCAGAAACTCCAGGGCAATCAGGACAAATTGTGCCTTGGGACAGAGGTGAATCCAGCCCACAAAACCAGCCAAACAACAATCGGAAAGGAAAGGGAAAATGTAAACTTATTGAAGAAATCTACTCAGTAATGCATGACAAGCAAATGACCAAGATCCTTCCATCTCTTATCCTAGCTCTTGCCCAAATCAGGGAGCTTCACTCGAATAGTCAGTTGCTCAAGATCACTAGATGTTGAGCAGATAATCTCATCGACCATACCCCCAAGGTTCTACAAATCAGTTGCTTAAAATCACCAGATAGCACCCTTTAAGGAAGTACTCATTCGAGCTCAACATTGGTCATCCATCATGAATTCAAAAATATCCAAGTACCAACAATCGTGCAGTCAATCATCTTAACAAAGCAACATATCCGATTGAGCCTATTAACGAAAGCCCTAGACCAATCGTAGCCAAGCAGCGAGCTAAAGAAGGCAACAATCGAAATAACTCCAAGATTATCAGATCAGGCCTTGATCCCCAGCACTCAGAACCAATCGAAACGCAAAATCAGCAGCAAAAAACGCCGGCAACATACACAACCAGCCTCAAGCCAATTTGACAAACAAAACACACGCGTAATTGTACGCACACACGCAGATTCAGCAATCGAATAAAGCACGAAATCGAGCAGATCCAGCAACAAGCTTACCTGCTGGATGATGGTTGGTGTAGTGAGAGAGAGAGAGAGAGAGAGAGGCGCAGGTAACGCAATTTTCGTGGTTTTGGTCTGAGGAGGGAGAGGAATTAATGGAGGTCGAGGTCGAGATCGATCTTAAAAGAGACAAGAAAGCGCGGAGATGCAGCGTCGCACAAGGACTCAACGTCGTGCAAGGAGAGACAGAGGTGAAAGTAGAGAGAAGTGGAATTGAGTTGGGGAACGGGAGAATGTAATCAGGGATTTAGAGTTTCCGGTCCGGTTCCAGTTCTCGGTTCGGTTCCTATAAACCGAACCGGATTGGGAACCGGCGGTTCTTAAAAAAGTGAAACCGAAAATTGAACTCTCTCACTCTAAAACGTAGAATTGGATCAGTTCCCATGGATCCGATTCCCCGATTTCCATTCAATTCCAGAATTATGCTCACTCTTACATGGTGATAAATGATGGCGGTGATCATCATGGCTTCAATAGGGGGTTGGCCTCACTAAAGGATAACAACAAGACACTATACAACTGAGGATGATAGATATGTAAATAGTATTTAGAAAGCGTGTGACAACAATGACTTTATGGTCCGCAGGAATTATTATCTTTTCCAAATTATATGGGATAATCTTTACTATGAGATGGTTAGCTCTCTCTTGGGCACACGCTCTATGCATGATTTTATCTCTATTTCTCTTACATATGGATATCTTCAACTTAGTAAAAGTGTTGCTAGTTGTTTTTAGGGTAAAAGCCACCAAAAACAAAAAGTCTCATTATGCCTATCGTGACACATATACTCTAGACATTTTCTTTTTGTAACACTTTAAATCCCAAACTATTAACTATGTGATATATTTACCATCCATTAAAGTTCCGTCAATGAGAACTATTAAAAATCTATCTACATAAACGCCGAAAAGTAAACGATGTTGACATGATGCACACGAGGCTAATGATGTTAGTTTGATTGAAAAATCATCGAATGGAACTTTGAGAATGGGTAAATATGTTACATAGATACAAGCTTGGATTAAATGTGTCGCAGTGAGATTAATTTGGCTTTTTTTTTGTTTGTAACTTTTTTCCTTATTAATATGACAACGTAAAGACGTTAGGATGTAAAGATTAACTTGGGGGATGGGATTTGTAATTAATTCTATAATAGGTTGCGCAAATTTCTAATTCTTCTAATTTTTTACGTGTGTAGCACTGTGCATGTATGGTACGTAATAGTGAGAGATTGGTAAAACCAAAAAAGACTCCAAAGAAAAGGGTGGGTCTGTGGGACTAGAACTAAATGAGAGGTTTTCGATATGAATTAATCACACGTGAACCTTCATCAGTGAAAAGGTAAAGACGACCGAGACTAACTGGATCATTATCGGTCAGCTCAATTTATATATCAAAAGTAGCTTTATCAATCACATGATGTATGCCATCAAAATGATGAAACAATTTCATCGAGGGAAACATGATGTGAAATGCAGTAAGATAAAGAGATGGTAAAATCAGAGAAATGTAAATGATAGTTCTCAACATATTACTCTCGTTGGTGCTCTTACATTTTCAACACTACCTCTTTTAGGAATTTTTACAGTAGTATTCTTTAGCTTCCATTGGAGGTGAAAATTTATGTTTAGGATACTGTAGAGTGATTCAATTATCGCTATGAGTTAGGAAAGCAGAGAGAAGTTTGAAGTGTCAAGTCACACTAAGCCCGACTTCGATTTGGAGCTTATCTAGTTTAACTTCATTTGAAGATTGCGTGACCTCATGTCGATCTAAGGTGTTTTGGTTACCATTTCGATCAAATTAAGGAAAGGGTACCTCAACTTGTTTGAGTTAAGAGCTGGAGTGGTTGCAAAATTAGATTAATTCATGAATAAAATGGCAATTTATTGCAAGACAATTATTATCTTGGAAGTTACTAAAATCGTGGAAATATGGAGCAATTAGAGAGGAGGATCACACATGATTTCCGATAATCGTCAAACGAAATCCCAGGAGTATAAATAAAAAGAACTCAGAAAAAGAGGGGTCCCTCAAGCTATGCCAAAATTTCACCAAATTTCCTTCCGGAGTATTTCCTATGCTAAACTAACGTCTTTCAATTTCACTTTTAGATTTAGAGTCTGTTATTCTTCATGTGCACTGAGAAATGACAGTGTAGCTTTCATTTCAATGTTTGCAATTTAGCATCAATGTGCTGGTAACTTTGAGGATATTTCAATTTTGGTGAAGTTTCTTAGTGATTTCTTTTTCTATGTTTGCACTTTCATTTTAATTTTAGTAGTCGTCGCTCTAATTTTCTTTTGATGTCCTTTGATTCCAGAGCTTTCCTTTTGATTTCCTTCAATTTCAATCTTTGCACTTTGCCTTTCACGTACTTTAGTTTCCCTGTCATTTAGGTTGAAGTAATATTTTCTACGTCATATTTTGGTCTCAAAAGGTGGCACATCTTATAAACACACATTCAACCCAATCCATCTTGAAAAATTTGTTTAGTGGAAGTTTAATCACTTTGTGGTCGAGCTACAACTAGAGAACAAGTTGTGGTTTGTTATTGCAATCGCCATTTTTTTAGATTTGCCATAAATTGATTTAAATCCTACAGCTTCAAATTAGGCTTATACCCACATTTTGAATAATACTAGATTGCATTTGGTTGATAAAAAGTGTCACTTAGTTAATTTTCACCATATGTCCATATAATTAGATAGTTGTGTAAATTACTTTTAACTACCTCGTAACATATCAGTGACTTAATGGCTTAAGTTAAATTAAAATATGAAAAATAATCTAGTAGAATATCGAAATGAAAACAAAGAATGAAACCTATATTTTAAGACTTTTTATAGGTATCAAAAAGATATATCAAAGTTACTATCAATTTTTGCAACATTCCAATTGCAAACATTGGCCAATTTTTTTTTCTTAAACGAAAAATAAAAATCTTATTTATAAGACATTTTAAATGGCCGCAAGTACGAGCGTGAACAAGTCAAGGTCAAGCAATGCAACGTAAATGACATGCCTGGTCCTTCATGTGTTTTGGGTCGGATCTCTCTTGGACCAGTGATGAGCAATTATGCCGACACAAACATATAATTCGTACATGTCTATCACAAACTGGGAGTAAATGCTGAGTTAGTTCTTAATAGTGTTCTCACTAAACAATTGAGCTTTTAAAGTATCAATTTGATGGATTGAATCATTTAGTAGTTTGGTAGCAGTTGAGTTACATCCTCAAGCGCTCTACTTTCCTGAGTTATTTGCCAATTATAGTCTATGGTCCCACAAAAGTGGAGGAGGTATACAAATAATGGGTCATAAGGACACCAGGAGTGCCAAAACTTCGACATAAAAGAATACTTAAATGCCAAAATCGGAGCAAAATGGATAGTTAAGTGCCAACGGTGAGAAAATCTAGCCAAAATGCTGATGTGGCAATTTTCCAGCGAGCTTAGTGTAAAACAACATTATTTTGCACGCTGATGTGACTAAATAGTGTCAAAACGACGTCATTTTGGTGCTGACATAGTAAATAATTAATATTATAATTAATTAAATTAAATTTAAAACAAATATAAAAAAAAAAAAAAAAGAGGAGGAGGAGGGAGCAAACGACAGGCGAGGGCTCAGCCCTTGTCGCTGCCACCTCGCTGCCGCTGAAAGGTGGGGGAGGGTCGGCCAAGGCCGCCAAACCTTGGTCGGGAGTTGGCGACCCCCAACCGACGACGGCGAGGGCCTATGTGCACGTCCAAATGGGGCGAGGGTGTGGCCCTCGCCCAGATCCAACAAGGGTCGGTGAGGTCACCCCAACGGGCGGCGGCTCATGGCTTGGCTACCCTCGCCGGAAACTAACATATAGTAAAAATCACAAAAATTGTATAACTCTAACAAATAGAAAGTAAAATCCCAAATTAGTACACCAATTAACTATTACGTGTCATTCAAATTAATAATTTGACAGCAAAATTTAACAAAAACTAACATAGGGTAAATTTGTCACGAGTGTACCAATTTGGGATAGATTTGTCAAACGTGTACCAGTTTGGGGTTTTTGTGGTAAAAAAATAGTTTATGGTAAATTTGTTATATGTGTACCATTTTTGGATTTTTCAGGATATTAACTCTAAGAATTATTCTCGATCAAAATAGCAAATTCCATATTAAATGTAATTCATTGAACTCCTAAACAGACTATACTATAATGTACTCTGTACGTGAGAGATGAATAGACAGTGGAAAAAGATTGCAAATTCTTTGGTGTTGGAGTATGTTTTATTATGCATTTGTTAAAGATAGGGATGAGAAATTTCATTAGCCATTCCTTGGCGTTGGTCTATGTTCCAGGACAATTCTGAAATTAACGGGTTTGGTTCTGATTTCAAAAATTGGGAATCAATTTTTATAAATTAGTTTTAAAATATCTAGTCTTGAACTTACTTATTTTGAAACCACCCATAATTTTGCATTAATAAATTGAGGATTTTTGTTTCTTGGTGAGGCCAGTAAAATTGGAGGTGAATTCCACATCTTTCCTCTTTTGTCCGATTTCAGGTGGCCTTCAACTCTGCCAATCAGCCACTCGGTTTGATGATCACATTAAGAAGATATTTCAACCTGAATTCAATTATGTGATTTTTTTGTACGGCTTCTTTTCGGTTCTTAAGAGGACTTCAGTCGACACTTCTTTGGAGGTATTCAGAAACAATGGGAGTTCTCATCCATGCACCACTTTCCTCCAAAAACCCCAGCCCACCTCTCCCATTGTTTATTCAATTCAGAACAGCTTCTTTGAGTTTTCTAGAACAGGAAAATTGGGAAAATGGAACTTCTTATTTGCAGCAGGAAGACTATTAGATCCCCTTACATGCATGTTAAGACATAAACATCCGAACATGATGAGCTTGAAACAAATAGAATATTCGAGCATCAATATCTTGATGTTCATACGTAAATGCTTAGTGTTTGCAGCATGCTGACAAATAACAAGCCGACGCTTATTTTGACAAAAGTCGTCCCTGTCTTTCAGCAGGCGATAGGAGTTACCAAAAATCGGGGATGGTAGCTATCGGTACATGGAAAGGGTGTTGATTTGTTAACTTAAATCGCCTCTTCATTCAAATTCTGTAAGTAGCTATGACTCTTCAGGTCTTAGAGGGTCCAACTTGGAGTTGATCTGTACATTCTCAAGCTGTGCACAGAACAGATGCAACTTCTCATATCTGCATTAACAGTAGCTCTCAAGACAAAAGAATTGTTTTTCATTAGATGCAGATAAACCTTAAAAACTTTATCATATATCATCATGTGGACTAGATGGAACTAAATGGGCGCGTTTGGTAACATTTTTGTTTAAAAATTGTTCCAGGAAACAGAAATAGAAAAAAGTGTTTCTGTTCCGAGGAACAATTTTTGAACAAAAAAACGCGTTTGGTAAACTTGTTCCAAGAATAAAAAAATGAACATAAATACGTTTGGTAAATTTGTATAATTTTTTTTTTATTTCTTTTAATTTTTTAACAATTTTATTTTATTTTTTTTTTATTTTCTTTCTTATTTTTCTTATTTTCTTATTTATTTTTCCTTTTTCTTTTTTCTTTTCCTTTTTTTCCTTTTTCTTCTTTTGGCTGGTTGCTCTTCCTCCCCGACGTCTCCTCGCACGACCGTGCTAGCGCGCCCGCGCCGGGCCCGAGCCGGCGATGACCTAGAGCCACACCGTCGTCTCCCTCCACCGCATTGGCAACCGCGCTTGACGCCTACTCGCTGCCACCATACCGGCCGTTCGTCGGAGCAGCCACCGCGCCCCTTGCACGCCGCGACGCCGGACCCACGCTCGACGGCGTCTCTGACCTCTACGTCCCTAGATCCGTCGCCTGCCGCTCCGTGTTCTCCCCTCGCGACACCAAACCTGCACCGAAGCCTCCGCGACGACCGGCCGACGGCCGAGCCCCAAAGACCGCCCCTCCGCCTCACGCCCTCCCGATCGACACATATGCGGGTCTCGAGCCTCCGTTCGCTTGCCGCATCAGATCTCACAGCGCCGTGACCCACGACTTCGAGATCTGCTCGATCATCGACCCCGCGCCGGCCCACGACTCAACCAACCATCCTCGCCGCTCCGCTCCTCGACATCCGCCGCTCAAGACCCCACGGCCGAGCCCCGCACCGCAGCTGCCGCCGCCGGCACCGCCCAGCGACCCGCGACCCAGCCCCGACTCCGCCGCTACCCTGAGTTGGAGCCCGTCGCTGTTCACTTGCAGCCGCTCCCCTAGCGTTGGGCGAGGTCGGCCTGCCAGGGGGCCGGCGACCCTCGCGAGGTCGCCGGCCCTCGACGGCTGGTCGCCGGCCCCGGCCAAGGGCGGCAACCGGCCAAAAAAAAAGAAAGAAAAATAAGAAGAAAAAAAAAGAAAAGAAAATGAAAAGTGTTTCTAAATTTTGTTCCAGAAACAGAAACAACTTTTTTTTTTTTTGTTTCTTTTTTACATTCCAGATGTGTTTTGGGAACAAAAAAATAATTTTGGAACAAAACCGCAAACAAACGTGTTTACTGTTCTTTTTTGTTCCTAGGAACAGAAAAACAAAAAAAAGTGTTTAGAAACAGAAAAAAAGAATAAAAACAAACGCAGCCAATAAAATCAAGTTTAGCCCCTTGGTCTTTCCTCCTTTGTATCTTCTTTTATTAAACCATCTGCCGTAAAAAGGAACTTTTTAGCAGCATGACTCTCCATTTAATAGGCATTGGTACTTTATTCAATTGCATTAGCATTGTTATAGATTATGAGTAATGAAAAGCTGGGGCAAACAAAAGATAAAATCTCAATAGCTAATATTGATCGAATCATTGATTTACATTTGGCGAGCCCTCTTCTCTATGCCATTATGGGAACATCTATCTAAAAGGAAATATGAGGGTGCGTTTGGTAACGTTCTATTTAAAAATTATTCCAAGGAACAGAAATAGAAACAATTATTTATGTTCTGAGGAACAATTTTTGACTAGAAAAACGCGTTTAATAAATTTGTTTCTGGAATAGAAAAAGAACGTAAAACACGTTCGGTAAACTTGTGTAATTTTTTTTGTTTCTTTTAATTTTTTAATGTTTTTATTTTATTTTTTTATTTTTTTCTTTCTTCCTTTTGGCTGATCGCTGGCCATGGCTAAGGCCAGCGACTGCCAAAGAAAAAAAGAAGAAGAAAAGAAAGAGGAAAAAATAGGGAGAGAGAAAAATTGTTCCTCGGAAGTGTTTTGGGAACAAGAAACAAATTTTTCTTGCTTCTTGTTTCTGTTCTAAATTTGTTCGAGAACAAAAAAATAGATTTGGAATAAAAATGTAAACAAACGCATTTCTGTTCTTTTTTTGTTTCCAGAACAAAAAGAAAAAGAAATGGTGTTCATAAACACACACGAGGAACACAAACAAACAGGGCCTGAGAATATCTATCTAAATAGGAAAGAGAAGAGTTTATGCGATCTCATTTGTTCTGCTTCAATTTAATCCTTCAATCAAGAACCGAAGCATTCCTGGTTTATAGCATATAATCTCTTCAGGAACTCATAGGTGGTAATCATGGTTGTTGCACACATGGCCATTGAAGACCATCTTGGTCCCAACCCTCTGTAACAAGCACTAAAACCACCTTCCCTCACCAAACTCCTCACAGTCTGCATAGTAGTGAGTGCTCTTCTTCTGCCATTTTCTTCTACATCCAACACTTGCTATAGTTGGAATTGTCTTAGTGCTACTATTTTCTATCGTGTTTTTCTCCTTTGTTTTCCTCTGTTTTTTTTTTTTTAAAGTCAAGTTCATTAATGCAGTTAGTGTTTTTGCTATTTTCTAGGAAGTTAATAGCACGTTTGTGTGCAGTTATGTGTTGCACGTATGTGAGCAGTTTTTGTTTTGTATTTACTTGTGGTACTCGACAGTTTTTTTTCCTTTGCATAGTATGAAGTGCTATGCTCTGTTTTTTTTAATCTTTTCTCTCTCTCAAATAGCATAAATTTTTCTGTTTTGATTGTTGTTTTATGAGCTTTAACATTGGTATCAGAGCGTTTGTGGGATCTTAAGGGACTATGAAGTGAGGGTAAGTGAGTGAAGATTGCTTCCAATCTGCAAAGAAAAAGCTGATGGAGGCAGGATCGAGTGGATTCTCTACAATGGCTACTCCAATCTTTACTGGGGAAAATTATCAGGCTTGGGCTGTTAAGATGACGGCATTCTTGGAGGATCATGATTTATGGGAGGGTGTGGAGAATGATTATGAGGTTGCTCCACTTCCAGACAATCCGACCTTGAATCAGATAAAGTACCATAAAGAGAGAATCACAAGAAAGGCCAATGCAAAGTCTTCCTTGTATGCTACTTTCTCACCCCCTATTTTCACAAGGATCATGAGATGTGATTCTGCAAAGGCAATATGGGATTTCTTGAAGGATGAATACGAGGGAGATGAGAAGATAAGGAGCATGAAGGTGCTGAATCTCTTGAGGGAGTTTGAGAGATAGCAGATGAAGGACTTAGAGTCAGTGAAGGAGTACTCTGATAGGCTGGTTGGGATAGCTGAAAAAATCAGAGTTTTAGGGACTGACTTGAAGGATGAAAGGTTTGTACAGAAGATCTTGGTGTCTCTTCCAGAGAAGTTCGAAGTCACCATAGCTTCTCTGGAAAATACAAGAGACTTAGCTGATATAAAGCTTGTAGAATTGTTAAATGCTCTGCAGGCACAAGAGCACAGAAGACTGATGAGAAGAGACGAGTTTGTAGAGGGTGCGCTGCAAGCTAAAGTGAAGTCAAATGATGGAGGCAAAGGGAAGAAATGGATTCAGTCCAGAGAAAATGCTGGTGACTCCAAATTTGTAGCAAAAGAAGGAAATTATGGTGGGTCTAGCAAATGGAAAAAGAACAAAAAGCATTGTCAATACTGTGGTGGAACTAATCATCAATTTTTTAGATGTTGGAGAAAGCCTGATGCTAGATGCAGAAGATGTCACAAGTTGGGTGTGACATCTTGAAATTCGACCTCGTTTCGATAAAGTGAAATGTGCATATTGTCAGCGCGTCTATGGTCCTTTTTCTTTGAGCTGATCACTCACGAGTTAGCTAACCTATTGGGCGAAACCGTTAAGGGATATAACCGCGGTAAAATCCCTAAAAGCTACATAATTAGTTGGATTGGACTAAAATCGCGTCCGGTAAATTTTAATCATGAAATTTAGTTCGGTTTTGGGAATTGAATATTCGGACGTGTCGCAATTCATTTTTAGGACTGTCTCATCGTCTATCAATTTATTGCGAGTCCGAAATTTCAAGAAATAAATTATCGGAGGAAAAATCGAAGACCGAAAGAAAATAGAAAAGGGAAATGAAAAGAGAAAAGAAAAATGAGAATAGTATTATTATTTTCTTTTCTTTTTTTCTCGCTCTCCTTTTTCTCTCTCTTCTCTCTCCTCTCCCCCCCCACTGACTCCCCTCTCTCTCTCTCTCTCTCTCTCTCTCTCTCTCTCTCTCTCTTTTCTTTTGAATAGTCAAAGCTTTATCTCTTCTCTCTCTTATCTCTTCTTCTCTCTCTCTCTCTTCTCCCGCACTCCCCCACGTGACCGAACCCTTCTTCTTCTTCCTTCTTCTTTGTGCGAACCAGCCCAAAACCGGAAGCGGAAGAAGAAGCCGAGATAGCAGTAGCCATGCCGGATCGTCGTCGCTGCATGTGCTCCGCCGCTATCCCGCCCTCCTTCGCCTCTCCTTCACCCTCCTCAGCCACTGTCGACGCCCCCTCTCTCTCGGTACTCCCTCTCTCCTCGGTTCGAACAAACCAGCAAGACGAAAAAGCAGCTCGCCGTCGTCGCCGCTCGCTGCCGTCCCGCCGCCCGCGCTGGCGTCCGCGCCTCTGCCGCTCACCGCGTGCTTCGCCAGCCCTCGTTTCCTCACGCCCAGGCCTCCCCCGTGCGTCTCCAGCTCCCTATTCCGCCTAGTCTAGCCATCGTGAGTGGCCGAGCAAGCCGCCGGAGCCACCGTGCGACCTCACCGGACTGCCACTTGCCTTCTCAACCCTTCTCCGTCCCTAACCATCTCTGTTTTTCCCTGTTTCGCAGCCGAACCAGCAAACCCACGAGTGGTTTTCCAGCCAGTTCGTGGACCGTTTTGGGCCGTTTCCGGGCCCCGGATTCATGAATTGCTTTGGGAAGAAACGACCCTCGTGTCGTCCCCGTCGGATTGGTCCGTTTTGCGCAAAAATCCGGTGAGTAATCTTACTAATCCTCGCTTAGTAGACTAATGATGCTTAAGGGTTGATTATTTTTAATTAATTAGGTTTAGGTGGTTAGATTAGTATGGGTTAGTGTTTATTAGTCAATTGTGATGCGAATTAGACAAATTGAATGTGTATTTAGCAAGTAGACGTGGTCTACTATTTATTGGAGGTAGCTCGGGATTTTTCCCGACCCTTATCGGGTTTCAATTTGACAATTCGGGCCTAAGTGGAGTTTTTGGTATTTATATATTATTTTTCGGAATTAAATTAATTAATTAATTATTTTTCGAAAATTCAACAGGGATGGCTAGTGACCGGAATATTATGCTGATGACCGTGGTGAAGTCCGTTTATTTAATCGGGCTTTATTTTGAGCTAAATTGAATTTTTAATATTAATTATTTAATTTTCGAAATTAATTATTTAATTATTTATTTTTCGGAAATTAAGGTTGAGATGGCCAGTGACCAGAATATTATGCTGATGATCGTGGTGCAGTCCGTTTATTAAATTGGCTTTATTTTGAGCTAAATGGAATTTTTAATATTTATTAATTAATTTTCGAAATTATGTATTTATTTATTTATTTATTTTTCAGAAATTAAGATTTAGATGGCCGACGACCAAAATTTCGTGCTGATCGTCATGGCGCAGTCCATTTATTTAACGAGCTTTATTTTGTGCTGAAATGAATTAATTGTGATTATAAGATTATTTTCTTGGATAATTAATTGGAAAATAACCGAGTGTCGGTTGCCAGCACGAAAAGTGTTTTGGTCGATGTAAATAATGGTGGGATTTGTGGAATCGAAATCATTATATTTTGGCTAAGGCCAATCGTGTATCCATGCATGGCATTTTATCAATGATGATAAAAGATGAGAAGAAATGCCATGTGATGTGGCTCGGCGATTATTACATCGCTTTGGCATGTAGGATGCCTTAGAGAATGCACGTAAATTGTTGAATATTGATCATACCATGTGCGATAATTGATCAAGCCTGTGTGGCGATAAGTGATCATGCATGTGTGGTGATAATTGATCATGCCTGTGTGGTGATAATTGATCATGCCTGTGTGGCGTAGATTGTGCATATGTGGTCGTAATTCCGTGTGTTGAGTATCGTGCCCCTGTGGCTGAAAGTAATTGGAATGCCTAAAAGCCTGCACATAAAAGTGTTTATTGTATATCACCTTGGCAAATAGACGCCTGAGAGTATTACTGTAGCTCGGTGACTGAGTGTACTATTGGAGATTATGTAGTATGGAGTGAGATGACCTAGAAATGGTCCAACTAACATGTAATCGACTAGGTTGCTTTGATCTAATGTTGTGAAATGATTGATTGAATGGAAATGACCGTGAGTGGTCTTGTTGGCGTGTGATCGACTGGGTCGATTGATCAAGATATCGATATGTGATGTGATTGCTTGGGTGCCTATTGAACTGTGCTAATATGCAGGTGGAATCTGAGGCCAAGGTAAGTCCTCTGCCCTGTGCGTGTTTAGGCAGCCTATAGTATAATGGTTTACTAATTGGGCCTTAGTGGGGTAGAACTCGCTGAGACTTAAGTCTCATCCCAGTTTGGGGAAAACATTTCAGGACCCTGATGAGGAGCTGAGGAGGAGGAATCTGAGAAGAAGAACTTTGAGGTGAAAGTGAGGAAGAGAATGATCTGAGTGAAGAGGAGTCAGATGAGGATCAGGATGATCCTGAGTATGATCAAGATGAGGATTGAAATCCCATCTCTTTATGAACCCTTTTGTTTATGTGTAGATAGAGTGAGACTTTGAAGTTGTGAATAATTTGTGAAGTGCTCTATCTAATGCCACGTATAAAAGTTTGGTTATAAGTTTCAATATGAAAAATATGGCATTGCTTTTCTATCCCCTCGTTTTATTGTCTGAGGATTTATAATTGCTTCCGCATGTGCTTAATAAATGAAAGGGTTGACGATACATAGTCCTGGGATATCGCATTATAAAATCGACCAAGTGAGAAGGATGTGTGCGTGCCCGATGATCGGGGCGTGACATTAGGTCACATGGAAGCCATCTACAAAGAAAAAAATTACCAGCAAGCAGGAAAAGCATAGGTAGCAGTGAATGAAACTGAGGAAGAGCACTTGTTTGTAAATTCTTTTTCTGAATCTTCTATTGGGAATGATGCATGGCTGGTGGATAGTGGCTGTACCAATCATATGACTGGCAATTCGAAGCTGTTTAGGAGTCTAGACAGGTCAGTCAAGTCTAAAGTCAGAATTGGCAACGGACAGTATATCGAAGTACAAGGGAATGGTACAATAGCTATTGAAGGAAATCAAGAGGTGAAGCTGATCAGTGATGTTCTTTTTATGCCAAACATTGACAAGAATCTGTTAAGTGTTGGTCAATTAATTGAGAAGGGCTATAAAGTGAAGTTCGAAGGGAAGGAATGTCTAATTAATAATGCAGATAGCAAAGAAGTGCTAAGAATCCCAATGAGGGACAAGAGTTTCATGTTCAAGCCACAAGAGATGCAATAAATGGCTTTAAAGTGCAAAGAAGAAAATGCAGAACTATGGCATAAAAGACTTGGGCATGTTTACAGGAAGAGCATGTTGTTTATGCAAAGAAATAGCTTGGCATATGACTTGCCAAGTTTGGAGGAGGAATTTCCACAGTGCATAACTTGTCTTCTTAGCAAGCAAGCCAGATTTCCTTTCAAAGGAGGAGGTTGGAGAGCATGTGAGAAGCTGCAATTAGTCCACATAGATCTATGTGGACCTATGTCTAAGTCTTCTCTCAATGGTAGCAGGTATTTCATTACCTTCACTGATGATATGACTAGGATGAATTGGATTTTATTTTCTTCGAGCCAAGTCTGAAGTTGCTGATGTGTTTGTGAAGTTTAAAGCCTTAGTTGAGAATTATAGTGGGAAGAAAATTAAAATGCTCAAGTCTGATAATGGTTCTGAGTATACTACTCACAAGTTTAAGTTGAATTGTGAGCAAGCAGGAATTGTGCAGCAGTTCATTGCTCCCTATTCACCTCAACAAAATGGGGTCGGTGAGAGGAAAAACAGAAGCATTATGGAGATGGCTAGATGTATGATGCGGGAGAAGAAGTTACCTAAGAAGTTTTGGGCTGAAGCAGCTAATATTGCAGTGTTTTTGTTGAACAGATTGCCCACAAAGGCCTTAGAGAGGTCAACACCTTTTGAAGTCTGGTATGGTGTTAAACCTTCTGTGAAAAATTTGAAGGTTTTTAGGTGTTTGTGTTACACTCATGTTCCTGAAGTCAAGAGGGACAAGCTGGATAAGAAAGCAGAACTTGGAATCTTCATTAGGTACAGTTTCCAATCAAAGGCTTACAGAATTTTTCACCCTATGACAGGGAAGGTGATTGTAAGCAAAGATGTTGTTTTTCTAGAGAAAGATGAGTGGAATTGGATGGAATGAAAGAGTGTAGAACAACAACAGTTTGAAAAACAACCTACAACAGATGTAGAGGTTGATGAAGTTATAGATGGATTGGAAGATAATATGGATGATTTACCAGTGAGAGGCACGGGTCTCTTGCTGAAATTTATGAAAGAAACAATATGGCAATGCTCGAACCATCTAACTTTATAGAAGCTAATGAGGATCAGAGGTGGATTGTAGCAATGTAGGAGGAGATTGCAATGATCCAGAAAAACCACACATGGGAGTTTGTTGACAAACCATCTGATAAGAATGTGATTGGGGTTAAGTGGGTGTTTTGAACAAAACTTAATCCTGATGGTTCTGTCAATAAACACAAAGCTAGACTGGTGGTGAAAGGCTATGCACAAATATGGGGAGTAGACTATTTTGAAACATTTGCTCATGTTGCACGACTTGATATAATAAGGCTACTGTTAGTTATTGCAGCAGAGATGGGGTGGCCTATATTTCAGTTAGATGTCAAGTATGCATTTCTGAATGGAGAGCTTGAGGAGGAGATTTTTATTGAACAACCTGAAGGCTTCAATATCAAAGGCCAAGAAGAGAGTGTATACAGGCTGAGGAAAGCTCTATATGGACTGAAGCAGGCTCCAAGAGCTTGGTATGGGAAGATAGATCGATATTTGCAAGATTTTGGCTTTGTAAAAAGCTTAAGTGAGTTCACTCTTTATGTTAAGAAGGTAAATCATAGTGTTGTAATTCTATCACTTTATGTAGATGATCTATTAGTGACGGGGAATGATATGGAATTGATAGAGAAGGTGAAGCAAGATCTATTTGCAGGTTTTGAGATGTCAGACTTGAGAAATATGGCTTATTTTCTGGGTCTAGAAGTCAAACAGGCTTCATGAGATCTTCATCTGTCAGAAAAAATACATGAAGGAAATTCTAAAGAATTTTCAAATGGAAGATTGTCGAAGTGTAAGCACTCCTATGGCTGCTAAAGAAAGCTGCAGAAGAATGATGGAACATATGCGGTAGATGCTTCTATGTATAGAAGTCTGATTGGGTGTCTCATGTATCTTACAACAACCAGACCAGATATTCTATTTGCTGTGAGTGTTTTATCCAAGTTTATGAGTAGTTCTAGTCAGTTACATTTGATTGCAGCAAAAAGGGTATTGAGATATCTCAAAGGAACATTGTTCTTTGGTGTGATGTTTAAGAAATGTCAGAAGTTTAAGTTACAAGGATTTTCTGATAGTGATTGGGCTAGTTCAGTGGATGACATGAAAAGTACATCTGGGTATTGTTTCAATATTGGTTCTGCTTGTTTCTCCTGGTGTTCAAAAAAGCAAGAGATTGTAGCTCAGTCCACAGTAGAGGCTGAGTTTATAGCAGCTACAGCAGTTGCAAATCAAGCTTTGTGGCTAAAAAAGATAATGAAGGATTTGTGGTTGAATTCTAGTGATTGCATTGAAGTTAATGTGGATAATCAGGCTGCTTTAGCAATATCTCAGAATCCAGTTTTCCATGGCAAAACCAAGCATTTCAAAGTCAAATTTTTCTTTCTGCGTGAAGTGCAACAAAGTGGCGAAGTTAAGTTGGTCTATTTGCATATATGTTCACAAAACCACTTCAGGCTGGAAGATTTAAGTTGTTAAGAGAGAAAATAGGAATCTGCAGCAGCAACTAATCCAAGGAGGAGTTTGTTGGAATTGTCTTGGTGTTGCTGTTTTCTGTCGTGTTTTTTTCCTCTGTTTTCCTCTTCTTCTTTTTTATTAAAAAAACAGTCAAGTTCGTTTAGTTATGCAGTTAGTGTTTTTGCTATTTTCTAGGAAGTTAATAGCACGTTTGTGTGCAGTTATGTGTTGCACGTATGTGAGCAATTTTTACTTTGTATTTACTTATGGTACTCGGCAGTTTTTTTTTTCCTTTGCATAAGACGTATGAAGTGCTATGCTCTGTTTTTTTTTTTTTTTTTTTTATATCTTTCTCTCTCTCAAACAACAGAAAATTTTCTGTTTTGATTGTTGTTTTTATGAGCTTTAACAGCAATCTTGTCTTGATTGTGTCCAACGGCATGGTGATTATTGCAGAAACCCCACTTGCCATTGCTGCAGTCAGACCCTGCACAGCCACTGTCGGCATTGACCTTGACTCAGCCCCAAAAGAAAGGCCACAAGAAGAGCCGTCTTTTCGGCTTCCTTCACCACTTTTGCCCACAAAACCACCTCTAATAGGCCTATTGGCCACAGAATAAGAAGCCCGCCAAACTGCATTTGAAGGTGCATATGTCAAAATTGAAATCCCAAATCCTCTGTATAGGCCTCTCAGACCATCAGCACATAGTATTTTCTTGAATGCATCGAGACCATTTTTGTACCTACAAGAACCAATACCCCCTTGACCAATTACGCTCCTTTTGCTAATGAAGCCATTTTTTTGGCCTTGGACCATTAATCTCTGGCTCACCACATCGACTGGGGTCCACACGAGCTGAGCAGCCATGGCTGAGCTTACCCCCGCCGTGGCATTGGCAACGGCCAAGGCACTGGTCTCTGAGAGCCCTAGCTTCACAGTGGCTGACCCCACACTGCTTTTGGTGACCTCAAGGGCAGTCATGAGAGGGCTCTCGCTGGGATTGTGCCCAGCAGGGACGTCCCAAACCCCCTATAAAATCCTCTCAGGCCTTCATGCCTCATGATGGAGAACGACATCTTGAAGCAAGAGACCTGTGCGTGAGACTTGTTGCGTCTTGAGCACCACAACTGGGTAGAAAGCAGCCGACACACCTGAGAAGAGGCCTGCTCCAAGGAAGAAGAATCTTGATTTGTCAAGCATATGCCAATCCACATCTGCTGGGATTTGAATCTTTGGAGTTGAACCTTCCTCTGTTGCTCTCAAGCTCATCTCTTGAAGCAAATTTAAAAGAAAAAAAAGAAAGATTCGCAAATGGTGTATGATTCCTCTGTTCTGCTTTAACTGTACAAACTCAAACGAATCTGAAGTCCAGACAACTGAACTGATCCCAATTCCACTTATGCGGATTGAGAATCGCTTGTGTTAAGCAGATGGAGATCTACCAGAAACTTACACGAAGATGGAGAGAGAAAAAGAAGGTTTGATCTGAGGAGGGAGTGATGACAAACAATGGACAAAAATAATAGCAGTGTGGATAAGAGGAAGAGTTGCTCTAATTATTGGACCGAGGTATTGGAAGAGAAAAGAAGGATCATGAAGAGGACTTTCGGAAACGGACGAGGTTCACACATAGAAGGCGTTGAGAGATTTCCGACCTTTGATGGACAAAGCTGATTTTAAAAGATGGTTTCTTACAAGAGACAGAAACCGTGCGACCATGATGAACACGGTCTTTCATCCAACAGGTGACTGATTTCACGTGGGGACAAAAGGAACCCCGCTTTTTCAAGAGTACACAGAGTGAGACAGAAGGCAGACTCCAGAAAACTAGAAAGAGAAGAGAGAGAGAGAGAGAGAGAGAGAGAGTTATATTTCCTCCCTCGAGAAATGGATTTAAGCGAGGTGTTAGTATCGATCGAAGCATGGGACATGTGTCGGTCAGGCGGAAAACTTGGGCTGGGATTTGATGGGTTTGAGGTTCAGCCGCCCAACCTGTGCAGGTCCAGTGTCGAGGCGGCACCGCTGATTTCCTCCGCAACCGTGGGCGACGGATCGCTTCGAGCAAATGGGTTTTGGTTAAAATAATAAAAATGGAAGGTGGGATCGATTGAGTTTTCTTTGTCCCTACATGAGCTGCTCTTGTGGTGCCCCTTCAGTCAGCCAATTAAAACGTTCATAAATTACCTTCCTTTATCCGAGAAAGTAAAGAAAATTTCACCGGTCCCGTCGCTTTCCTTATCAAGGTGGGCGCTGAAAGTGATGTCGCGATTGATGAAAGGCAAGAACTGTCGTTATTTTCTATTTGAGTTTCTGTTTGTATAAAATAATGTGCCGTTTGATTAAATTGACATATATATATATAATTTTTCCTAAAAAAAATCCACTTTAAAAGCTAATGTTATGTGAGACGGCGGAAGTGTGAAACAAACGTAAACAACCGAGCGAGAAGTAAAACTAAAAAATAAACTTGTTCTAAAGGACACATGTATTTTGGTCTAAACATATGTTGTGAGTTTCTCAAGAATATTGAAACTCTTCAATATGCTCAGATCCCAGGGTGGTGCCACTTTGTTTGACTTAGTTCAAGCCTCAAAAGATTTCGCGCAAATAATGGGCATGGCTGTTGTGTCAATTCCCATAAATGAATACTTGATAGAAGAAAGAATTGTTTAGATTGATAGGAAAGGAAGTCGGACACTTCAACTTAATTGCGACTGTGAAAACATAAACGGACTTCGACAACATCATCATCATTATTTTTCTTTTATCAGTCAAAAGCATCAATTTGAAATCAACTTTTTGTGTGTCTGATTTTGGTCAATATAGAGGGAAGAGACATGGTGGATATTACACCATTGGAACAAAACAATGGACACGTCGCAAAGCGTGTTAGTGAAGGAAGATCAAGATTGTACGGTTTCTTCCATATCTTCAACACGTTCAAGCCACCTAATTAAACTATGCATTTGGAGCATTACAAAATTATTCAAGAGAGCTGATCTCATACTCACTTGAACAGTTGCAAATGACAGAATATATCAATGAATGTGTCACTCCCCGATCCACAAAAACAAGGGCATGACACGGCTATCTTTTCACCAAAGGATGTAGCCTCAACATAACCAAGATCTGGCTCGATATCAACATATATATAACAAAAATGGCATTTAGCTACAATATTAGAGTATTTCTATAATCCACCAAATTAAAACATATACCTTCTGCAAAGACTAACTTAGAAACTTATCAACTATGCACAAGTCATACCAAAAAGTTTCCACCATAAAAGTCTTTCCCAAACAAATACTCACGCCTACTTGCGGCTCGCTGAAGAACCTGAAAAACAAGTAGATAAAATGAGTGAATTACCATGGCTCAGTGAGTAGCACATTTCTTCTAAGCGGATTGAGAAATCACTATGTATATTTAAAACACAATCCTAACTCACTTTAACATAATATATAATCATAACTCAAATACAAAAGATACCAATAGTCCAATCCACCGGCCAATCTCATAAAACATGCATCAATTGTTTATTCCATTGATTAATCTCATCATACCACACATCGATGGTCCATTCCATTGATCAAACTCAAATCACATGTCAATGGTCCACTTCATTGATCAATTCATGCTCAAATGTCTAGCCATGATCATGCAACACCCCCATGATAAGACGGCCAAGATTTCCTTTTGGTAAGGCCTCCACTTATTATTAGCCGATGGTTCGGTCCATAAGGATATCCTAGACTAGTATGAACATATCCATACACCCCTCAAGGTTTATAGAGATATTGGGCACCAACAACCAATCATAATATCCAGTAATTCAACATGGAAAGTCATATCACAACTCAAAATTTGATATATAAATAGCAAATCATTCTTCAAAAAGTTTCAAGATTCTTTCATAAAGAATTTCACAAGCCATTTTCAAACAACCATTCAAATAGAATTCGAAATATAATTCCTTTTAGACAACAAAATGGCAATAATAGCTCCATCTTGTTTTATGAAACAAAAGATGCTTTAAATATATAATCCACCATATTTCTCAAAACATGGGTTTAAAATATAAAAAAGAAATAATGTCACTCACTTGGGAAAAACCAAAAATCAGCTACGACGTTTACTCGAACCAACGCACTCGAATCCCTAACAATTAATGGAAAAACAATATCAAAAGGCCGAGTAAAAATGATATTCTTATAATGAGTCGCCTATACTAAGCCTATTTGTTGATGAAATGACATCTATGTGCTACTAAAGCTCGCATTTAGCGGAAACCCATTGTTTTCTGCTAGGCGCGGCCCACGCACTAATTTTGTCGTGCTATAATTTCCTTCACAAAATTCTGTTTCAAGCCGTCTTATAATCCTTAGAAAGCTCTTTTGCCATACTACAACAACCCCAACTCAGCAGCCCCAAAACAACACTGAAAATGACAAAAAACCAGACTCAAAGCTACTGTTCGTTATAGTTCTAGAATGCACCCCCAACTTTAAAATTCCGTTTTGGACAAACCACAAGCTCAAATTACGATCCGTAAGATGCTATAACTTCACAACATCCCAAAATACTTTTCCATAAAAATATGCAGCTCAACGACTCAAAGATTGGGCTTTGCCACACAAATATCCAAGAATCCGAATTTCGAGCCCTAATTGCGACGATTGCTTTGAGTAGATGATTAAAGGCTTCAATCTCTTACTGGTATTGCAAAACAAACTTGAGTCGGCTTGATAAGGCGTCCGAATTGCGAGTGTGCCAAACTTTTTTTTCTCTTTTTCCCTTTTTTTTTTTTACCTTTCTCTTCTTTCTCTCCTCTCCTCTGTTTCTCCATTTCCCCTGTTTTCGTTTCTGTTGAAACCCTCCCTCTCTCCTCTCTTTAAAACAGCCGAAGCTTCCACTATTTTCCTTCAGCTTTTTTTGTTGACTTTTCAAACCCTTTTTATCCTTTTTTTTTTTACAATATATTACAGAATGAGACCACAAAGTATGAATTGCTTGTGAAAGGATGACCTGTTCATAACAATGCAAAAACTGACACACAAAAAACCTCGACAATGTCTGAGTTACATGAGGGGAAGCATGCAAAGACAAGTTTAAGGGCAGGACGAGTAAAACGGATGATGGTGTGAGTGAATAGCTTTTTTCCTGACTACCTCTTCGTATTGCCTCATCGACAGTCTCATGACAACAAGAACGAAGAGACTAAAATAGATTGGACATTAAACCCAGTTTCAAAATTATCCAAGAAAAATCAGTCAAACAGAGATTATTACTTCTTGCTTGAGGACTACCAGTTAAAAGTACTTTGGAACTAAGCACGTCCTTAAATTATTTCGTCTAAACTCTGAGATGTAGACGTAAAATGTGGGGTTATTCCCAGCTGGGGAGGGGGTGGGGTGAAGAAAAATGTTCACCTAGAAAGATCAAGTTTCTTCAACCCATGCACGTGTCGAGGTTCAATTCTTCAATTGACGGGTACCTGTCGAATCAGAGCTTCTGGAGACCATAGCATCTTTCCAATAGACAACTCTCCAAGCAATTGTCGGGCTCTCGTGCGGGGCTCAATACATGGCTGGTGAAATTTAAGAACTTGCCATCATACTCAAGACCATTGTGCACTGTCTGCTCTTCCCATTTTTGGTAAGCACACTAATCAAAAGATAATTTTGCGTATGTAGACTAGTACCAAGTCCAGGAAATTACCGATTACACCATTTCTACCATCTTTATGGCCCTTTCAAACTTTCCGCATTGCTTCTTTGCCCGACAACACAATTGACCTCCAAAGTTGATCTACTCCAGGACACTATGATGTGACCAGAAACACTGCAGCAAACAAGAAACGGATCTGATAGAGAAATCAGGGGTTAAACAGAAATATGTTGGAAACGGGGTTGGACGATTGAACCCAGGCAGTACATTCTACACACGCTTGGAGAGCGACAAGAAGCAAGCCAAGTGACGAAGCCTGCCGGGAACCACCCAAAATCAGAATTCAACCTCCTCCTTTTCCGTGAGGAAAAAAGCGTGGGAAATCGAAGAGGAGCGAGAAAGGTAAAAAAGCACCCGGTAACCTGGATGACCCAGTAACTCATGGGAAAAAAACGCAGAGACGTAAACTGCTGTTTTTGACATCTTATCCAAGATCAGCGCACTCTCAAGTAGAAAATAGATGAGCTCAATGACATATCCCTGTATTGTTACATTGCTTAAGCTTATTGCTCGAGGCACTAGTTTTCACCATCGAAGTCACATGCTTGCATCCAGCCAGCTTCAGCATGCTGAAATTTGAATGCAAGGCCGTTCTTTCATCTCCAGCACTTGCGATAGATTGAATGGAAATTCATATGTAAATATGCGATGAGGTCAGGATGAGCCCAACTAGTGAGGATCTCGTGACAGATAAGAATTCCTTGTGAGGTGGAAATACCAGGGAGGTGTCGCTCTGCTCAGAAGCAGTTGAAGCCTTAAAGATGGAGCTCCCAGAATACAAAGAATACCAGTTCAAGGAAAGTACGTGGAGGAGTGTGAAAGAAGCAACTCGGACTACGACTTAATAAAATGAGCAAGAAAAGTTCTGTTCAAATTATCAAATCCCATTTGGTTTGACTTTGATCGAATCTGACGTTGTTCCTGTTCGGTTTCCAGAAAACAATGTGGAAGTGCTTATTTTGTAAAATCTCATATTAGAGCACCACTTATTATCGTGAAATTGCAGCGGAGGAAGTGCGTGGTATACCGGTCAATGCTCGATGGACATGTTACTATGAAAAGTCTCCTTGGAAACCTATGTCTGGAGGGGATGAAGTAAATACATGGTTGGACTGATTTGATGCAATTCATAGTATAAGGGTATAAGGTGTTGACTACCAAATTACCTTAAGTAAAGATACAAAGTTGGATACTCATGTTATCTATAAAGGAAAAAGAACTCGCACGTCAAATAAGGGACAAAATGATCTTGTTAATTTGCAAGAAGAGCACATATAATAACGATTTTAGGGTAGACATCAAGAAAAGATTTGAACTTGGAGGACTGCACAACTCAATATTTTATGGTACAAAGTAGCTTCGGATTGTACTGATATTGATGTTGATAGTAATCATTAAGAATGTTGAACTGCATTGACTTCCTTTCAAGATAAAGAAATGGGTAGCTAAACCTTAAAAGTGAAAGAACAAAGATGGCAGCCTCTGAAATGAAAAACCAAGAGAGAAACAGCAGCGGCAAGAGCAAAGGTTACTCATGAACAGATTGTAACTGGTGTCAATGGATTGTTCAAGTAAATCTATACTGCAAAAATTTTAGCCGAACTATTTGCAAGAGCTGGGAATATGAAAAGAAAAGCTGTTAAGAGAAACATACTTCGAAAAAAAACGGCACATCCACCATCAAAATATTCATAAAGCTGCCTGTACAGAGTTGTGGATGTTGCGAATTCATAGACCTGAGGCAAAGGCGCAAATTCATCATAAAGGCCAACTACTTTTGTAAAGTCTACCAAATGTGAGACATGCCTGGCATAGAAACATCAAGGGTTGTCCAAAATAAAGGGTGAACACAATTCCAATACCAGTATCTAACCCAGGTGAATTATTGCACTTGTTGAGGCCCCTGGGTAACTTAACAACTTCTGTGAAAACTCTAGCAGCGCGTCCAATGTACAATAATCCTTTGATGGACGACCAATGTCACTGGAAAACGTTTACTTGCTACCAGTTCGCTGCAGAGTCTTCTTGGTAGAAATCTCCATTTTCTCCAAGATCTGTGCATTCTTGAGCAGAAATTCAATGAGCTCAATGACATCAGGCTCCAGTACATAACCATATATCTTAACATGCTTAAGCTGGTCCTCCAGACAAGGAAATGTGCTGTCCACTGAACTCCAGTAACTAAAGCCGTTGAACTCAAATGCAAGCTTACACCCTGCTTAGGCAAGCTAGAAATTTAAAGTGACTTTTCAATCTCCATTAATTCCAAGTTCTAATATGCCAACAAAATGTTACAGTTCAAGCATTTATACCTCGGATTCATCTTCATCTCTTCCAGGATAAACATAGAGAGTGAGTCGTCTCAAGAAAATGAGAGTTCCTCAACGAGCTAGAGATGCCGGGGAGGTAGCACGTATTCAGACGCAGTTGAAGTGTCACATACTTCCAGGCGAAAGATGGGCATGGCTGATTTGTCAGTTCCCATGTAGTTAATACCTGGCTTAAAAAGAATTACTTGGACTGACTTTGAATGAAAATTACTATCGGACATACATTGTGGGTACTCGAGCGCATGTGTATGGACTGACTGAAATGAAATTTTATGATACCATTCAATTCAGAGTCATGTCAGGAAATTTTCAATTAGCTATCATAGAATATTTAGAAAGGCAAATCACAAGAGCATGAACATGCACATTTAAAATGGTAACACATGTCACGTAAAAAGTAAAAACAAAGCAAACAAAGACACAAGGAAGACAGACTCCTAACAAGCTATAGTTTTCCGTTACATGAATAGGTTATGGATGATAGTTTACAATTGCTCAAAGTTTATAGGCCAGCAGATGCAAGGAAGGCCACCTTATAAAAGTTTAGGTGGGCATAAATAAAAGAACCCAGCCTAAGTAAATAATATTTTCTTTTACCCTTCATCTAGGACATCACCTGATGAACTGAAGCATAAAAAAGCTACAGAACACAGAAGCCAAAGCAGAGAAACGGCACAGCCACTGTCCATTTCAAGTAAGACCCATCCAAAATCAGTTCACCCAACTTCTATTCTACAAATTTTAGGACAGTTGAAATGTGAGAATATCCAATCAAACAAATATTTATACTCCTCACCTGAAGGATCAGAACCCAAATCATTCAAAAGTACCTCAAAGCAAGACAAAATAGGTCAGAGCAAAAGCAGAGAAACCATGCTAGTATGCACAAATTGCATAGCATAAAATAAGGACTGCGGCTGAGCTTTTCCAGAAGCAGTCCGAATATTTCCCGTAAGGATATCTTAAATAATCACTGAAGCTGAGGGACGTATCAACCAGCGATGACATATCAGTCGCCTTAACATAATTTAGACACACAGCAATATCCAAAATCCTCACATTAGGACAAACTAACTCTAGATCCCCATACTGATCAATGGTTAAATGTTTGATATCTAATCGTGTAAGATCAAGCTTTTCAAGACTGCCGCATTCCTTTAAATTTAAAACCTCAATGGATGGGCCACGACCGAATTTACGCTCGTGGAGGCCGTGACAATCTTCAATAGACAATTCTTTCAGCAACGGGCTACCGGATATTATGTCAGCCAACCTTCTTTCAGTTAAGTGAATATCCTTCATAAACAATTTTGTAAGCGACCTTAGTTGGACCCGTCCCGCCACCGGTCAGACCACACAGGAAGCCAGCTTCAGTTCTACTAAGCTGCTACACCTAAAGACAATGCTGGTCAGCACGTAAAGATTAAGTGGGAAGTAAAGACAATGTCGGAACTCCCAAGCCCACCGTAAGAAGTCCAAATCGAGGAACTTAACCTTTCTTCTCGCTGCAAAACGAATCCACGTTCTTCTCCTCTCTGGAGTTGCAGAGTCCTCATATTCAGGATCATAGGGGTGCACCTTAGATGCACAGTTTAAATTAAGAGGGAACGAATCGATCGTGGGGCTCTCGTGCAGAGTCAACACGTGACTGGTAAAATTCAGGAATTTGTCGTCCACTTCAAAAGCAGTCTCCAACTTTTTGCAGTCGTGGTAAGGACAGTGATAGAAAGACAAGTGGCGGGTAGAAGTCCAGAGATGGCGGAACCCCAGCACCATCACTGTTCTGACGGCGTCTCCGTGGGCAGGAAGGACAGAATATGGAGGTGCACCGAGTCCGGCAGATTGCTAATCGCATCGCGTCCGTCATCTCTGTCCATCTTCCTGAACGTTTCAACTCGCTTCGGCGTTGACCACCGAAACCCTAGCCGTCTTCCGAGCTCTTCTGTATTTGAAGAAGGAGAAAGCGGATCAACTTTTTGTGGAGATAAAGACCGTTTTAGTAATTATTCTGTTCTTAAGAATAATTTCTTATTAAAAATAATTTTTTTTATTATATTTCCAAAAATAAATTCTAAGCATATAAAAATGTTTGGTAACTAAAACTTTTTATTTTAAAATTTTTACGTCATTCTCAAAATTTATAATTCAAACCATTTTTTTCTAATTTTTAAATAATTTATTTTTTTTTCTTTTATCTTCTTCCTCAGCCAATCATCGACCTTGGGATGATTGGCAACCGGCTAGGCGAGGGTGGCAACCTCATCAAAGGGTTGTCGGCCCTCGGTGAGGCCGCACCTTGTTGGCTAAGTCTCAACCTCGCCCAAATCTAGTGAGCCTGAGCTCACCTAGCTGCCGGCAGGGCTTGACCTCGTCGGGCCACCACAAGGTCGGCCTCATTGACCAAGGTGAGGCTGCAGCTACAAAAAAACAACTTCTCCACAAACCTCCTTTGTGGAAGTGTTAAAGTCAAGTCCAACTCAAAGGCCAAGGAGCACAAGCACCTTAAGCTAATGCGGACCCGACCCTTTGAATCTACATTCCAAAGATTGAATTTGACTTGCAGATATACTTGCAGATATCCCCAATTACATAATCTATCTGCTCATCTTATTTACTTATTAAAAAAGAGTATTGCTGATCTCATCGAGCCTGTGAAATAGAATAAAGAAAAGGAAGTCTTTCACCTCGTTGTTCAGGTAAAGCAAGCAAAACAAGCAATCGATGAGCGCAGTGCCAACTTAGAAAGCCCCAATCCATCGAGGGAGAAATGCATGCTCTTGCAACCATTAGGGGCCGGGCGAGTGTCAAATCTTGGTCCAATCTCTTCGATAGCCCAGCACCTCCTAAGTCTATGATTAACTTGAGCCGTGGAACTTATTCTCATTTCTTAGCCACTGATCCCAAAGCTTTCCCTAGCAGCTCGTAGTTTGCCTACTCCTACTCGATTTCCTTAATCCCTTGCTCCGGCGCTAGGCTCTCGTTTTAGACTTTTGACTTTGCCTTTGTTACGAGCTGAATTTGAACCAAGATTTTCGGATGCGAAAAAGGACCTATTCTGATTTCAACCTAAGACTGATCGTGACTTTGAAAAAGAAAGAAGAGAAGTCTAGACCTTGTGGTGGCTGGTGAGGTCGAGCCCGCTGGTGGTTGGGCAAGCTCGGCCTCACCAGATTTGGGCTCAGTCAAGCCTCGCCCGGCCAAGCTAGGCTCGCCGATGGCTGAGGGAGGCCTGAGCGAGGCCAAGCCTCATCGGTGGTTGAGCAAGCTTTGGTGGTGGCGGCGGCAGATAGTGGTGGTGGTAGTAAAAGAAGAAGAGAAAATGAAGAAAAACAAGAAGGAAAGAAGAAGAGAAGAAAAGAAAAAATCTTGGTTGGCTGATTCTGGAATTGTTCCCAAAAACAAAGAATCAACTTTTTTTCTTTACTTCTAAATTCTACTCCAAATATATTCCCGGAAACAAATTTATTCTCAAGATCAAAAAATTTACCAAACAATTTTCTATTACAAATCTAATTTTGGAAACAAAAGAACAAAATCAAACACTATTTGGCCGGTTGCCAAACACGCCCATAAAGATTGACAGTAGATTTGTGGTGGAGCTGCCAAGCCGGAAAAGTAAAAGCCCGTGGGCCCTATATCCTGTTGTGGATGATTGCAAGATGCTGTTGGCCAATATGAAGTCCACTAATTCAAACTAGGTTGAAAGGCCAAAAAATTCTCTTCCTCAGGAGATCACAAAGACCTACTAAGGCCTCTTTGGAACATCCTTTCTTCAGAAAGTGCATTTGATTCAGCATTCTTAAGGGCTAGACCCTTAGAGAAATATTGGACCATTTGACCATTATTTTTAAGGAGCTTTTAAATGAACGCCGGTATTGGAAATGCTGAAAACCCACTAGTATTGAGCTTTCAGTATTTGATTAAATATTAAAACTCATTTTTTCTTTTAAAATTACTCTCAAGAAGTCTTGAAAATTTTGATTTTGTCCCTTATTATTATTTTTTATATTAAAAAAGAACCAAGCCTTTTGTTGAATCGACGAAGGGCTATGGCCGTCAGTGAGCTAGATCTAGCCATGGCTGCCATTGGTTGAGGTCACCCATTGCACGACCTTGGCGAGGGTCGCATGGATGTCGCATGACCTTAGGCAGCACGTGACCCAAGCCGTCAGTCGAGTGACCCTCGCGAGACCTAGGCAGTGGTCACCTAGGTTGCGCTCAGCTTGGTCGCGTGACCTTTGTTGAGGGTCACTCGAGGTCAAGCGACCTTCCATAGCCACAGTTGCCAAATCCAGCTCACTGACAATCATTCGACAAAAGCTTTGGTAATCTATTTTTTTTCTTTTAAATTATACATATTTGATTTTTTTAGCATTATTATCAAATTTTATGTTAAAAAAGTAGCGTACATTATTTGAGTAAGCTCAGCCTTGCCAGATTTGAGCTTAGCCTAGCGAGGGCTTGGTTCAGTCTCACTCGGCCAAGCAAGGCTCGCCAATGGTCGAGGGAGGCCTGAGCAAGGCCAAGCCTCATCGGTGGCTGAGCAAGCTTTGGTGACCGGCGGCGGCGGATAGCAATGGTGGTGGCGACCGATGGTTGTGGCGATGAAAGAAGAAGAGAAAAGGAAGAAAAACGAGAAGGAAAGAAGAAGAGAAAAGAAAAGAAAAATCTTGGTTGGTTGATTCTAGAATTGTTCTTGGAAACAAAGAATTGATTTCTTTTTACTTCTCGATTCTACTCCAAATATATTTCTAGGAACAAATTTATACTCAAGAACAAAAAATTTACCAAACAATTTTTTATTACAAATCTACTCTTGGAAACAAAAGAACAAAATCAAACACTATTTTGCAGGTTGCCAAACACGCCCATAAAGATTGACAATAGATTTGTGGCGGAGCTACCAAGCCGGAAAAGTAGAAAGCCCGTGGGCCTTATATCTTGTCGTGGATGATTGCAAGATGCTGTTGGCCAATCTGAAGTTCGCTAATTCAAACTAGGTTGAAAGACCAAAAATTCTCTACCTCAGGAGATCACAAAGACCTACTGAGGCCTCTTTGGAATATCCTTTCTTCAGAAAGTGCGTTCGGTTTAGCATTCTTAAGGTTAGACCCTTAGAGAAATATTGGACCATTTTGGCCATTATTTTTAAGGAGCTTTTAAGTGAATGACAATATTGAAAAGGCTGAAAACCCATTAGTATTGGGCTTTCAGTATTTGACTAAATATTAAAACTCATTTTTTCTTTTAAAGTTACTCTCAAGAATTCTTGAAAATTTTGATTTTGTCCCTTGTTATTTTTTTATATATTAAAAAAGGACCAAACCTTTTATTGAATCGATGGAGGGCTATGGCCGTTAGCAAGCTAGATCTAGCCACGGCTACCATTGGTCGAGGTCACCCATTGCACGACCTTAGCGAGGGTCGCATGGAGGTCGCATGACCTCAAGCAGCATGTGACCCTGGCCGTCAGTCGAGTGACCCTCGCGAGACCTAGGCAGTGGTCAGCTAGGTGGCGCACGGCCTAGTCGCATGATCCTTGTCAAGGGTTGCTCGAGGTTAGGCGACCTTTGACAGCCATTGTTGCTAGATCTAGCCCATCGACGATCATTCGACAAAAGCTTTGGTAAGCTTTTTTTTTTTTTAATATATATATATATATATATATATTTAATTTTTTTAGCTTTATTGTCAAATTTTATATTAAAAAGCTGTGTACATTATTTTTTTTTCAATTTTAAACAGGTAAAAATTAAAAACACTAATATGAATCACCCAAAGGGCTCTTCAAATATGTTTTCTATCAAATAAAATTTCTCTCAAAATTGCTTCTTAAAGCGTAATTTATCAAACAGTCTTTGCATTTACCCAAAAATCCTTTAGGCTGAATTGCTTTGTATTTTTTTAATGGGTTTTTCAAAATGCTGAACCAAACGCACTTGAGTAGGATCAAGAAAAAAAAGGGAGAGAGAGAGAGAGAGAGAGAGAGAGAGAGAGGTATGACCGTGGACAATTTGTATTCCAATTTTTGATTTCAATTCCTGATTAGGTATGATCGTGGACAATTCACATTCCAATTTTTGATTTCAATTCACGTGTTACTCATATTTATTTCCATACCAAAATTCAATCTAGTATATATACTACTATCATGTATACAAATTTCTCGTATAGACAGAAATAAAAATTCTTCAGTGCAATATAAAAATTTAGTTCATAAGACATTTAAATGGCCGTGGCTGATAGCATGAACAAGTCAAGGTCAAGCATTGCAATGCAAGCGACGAACGTCCTCTTTATTCATTTGCTTCCGGGGTCAACCTCGTCCTTCACGCTTTTTCTGGGGTTGGCTCTCTCGTTGATAAGAAATGTGTAGCTATACCGACGCAGACACATGATTTGTACTTGTCTATGCACAAATTAAGAGTAAATGTTGAGTCAATCCTTCATAGCATTGTCCTTAAACAATCGAGCTTTTAAATTACTGATTTGATCAATTTGTCATAACGAAGATTCATTTTGTCTTGATCCTTATCTTGATATTGGTTGAGTTACATCCTCAAGCATTTCGATTTTGTAAGTTATCTACCGACCATTGTCGATGGCCCCAGAAAAAAGTGGTGGAAGTACACAAATAATGGAGGAAGGGGCCACATATTCATTAGGTTTGGAAAAAGTTGAGTGGACTAGTCATTGTGTACGAAATGAAGATGAACTATAAATTCCCCAAATGAGTACAAACATCACGTGATGCATAAATGATTGAATTCCAAGGACGGTAAAAAAAGCAGCATGGACGAACATGAGCAAGTATTTCAAGTGGCTAATACATTTGCTAAAGGTCAATCGGGCTGTTAGATTTAATGGTGCAAGATTCACGTGTCATTGGAAAAAGTTGAGTGGACTAGTCATTGTGTACGAAATGATAAAGATGAACTATAAATTCCCCAAATGAGTACAAACATCACGTGATGCATAAATGATTGAATTCCAAGGACGGTAAAAAAAGCAGCATGGACGAACATGAGCAAGTATTTCAAGTGGCTAATACATTTGCTAAAGGTCAATCGGGCTGTTAGATTTAATGGTGCAAGATTCACGTGTCATTGGAAAAAGTTGAGTGGACTAGTCATTGTGTACGAAATGATAAAGATGAACTATAAATTCCCCAAATGAGTACAAACATCACGTGATGCATAAATGATTGAATTCCAAGGACGGTAAAAAAAGCAGCATGGACGAACATGAGCAAGTATTTCAAGTGGCTAATACATTTGCTAAAGGTCAATCGGGCTGTTAGATTTAATGGTGCAAGATTCACGTGTCATTGGAAAAAGTTGAGTGGACTAGTCATTGTGTACGAAATGATAAAGATGAACTATAAATTCCCCAAATGAGTACAAACATCACGTGATGCATAAATGATTGAATTCCAAGGACGGTAAAAAAGCAGCATGGACGAACATGAGCAAGTATTTCAAGTGGCTAATACATTTGCTAAAGGTCAATCGGGCTGTTAGATTTAATGGTGCAAGATTCACGTGTCATTGGAAAAAGTTGAGTGGACTAGTCATTGTGTACGAAATGATAAAGATGAACTATAAATTCCCCAAATGAGTACAAACATCACGTGATGCATAAATGATTGAATTCCAAGGACGGTAAAAAAAGCAGCATGGACGAACATGAGCAAGTATTTCAAGTGGCTAATACATTTGCTAAAGGTCAATCGAGCTGTTAGATTTAATGGTGCAAGATTCACGTGTCATTGGAAAAAGTTGAGTGGACTAGTCATTGTGTACGAAATGATAAAGATGAACTATAAATTCCCCAAATGAGTACAAACATCACGTGATGCATAAATGATTGAATTCCAAGGACGGTAAAAAAAGCAGCATGGACGAACATGAGCAAGTATTTCAAGTGGCTAATACATTTGCTAAAGGTCAATCGGGCTGTTAGATTTAATGGTGCAAGATTCACGTGTCATTGGAAAAAGTTGAGTGGACTAGTCATTGTGTACGAAATGATAAAGATGAACTATAAATTCCCCAAATGAGTACAAACATCACGTGATGCATAAATGATTGAATTCCAAGGACGGTAAAAAAAGCAGCATGGACGAACATGAGCAAGTATTTCAAGTGGCTAATACATTTGCTAAAGGTCAATCGGGCTGTTAGATTTAATGGTGCAAGATTCACGTGTTACTCATATTTATTTCCATACCAAAATTCAATCTAGTATATATACTACTATCATGTATAAAAATTTCTCGTATAGACAGAAATAAAAATTCTTCAGTGCAATATAAAAATTTAGTTCATAAGACATTTAAATGGCCGTGGCTGATAGCATGAACAAGTCAAGGTCAAGCATTGCAATGCAAGCGACGAACGTCCCTCTTTATTCATTTGCTTCCGGGGGTCAACCTCGTCCTTCACGCTTTTTCTGGGGTTGGCTCTCTCGTTGATAAGAAATGTGTAGCTATACCGACGCAGACACATGATTTGTACTTGTCTATGCACAAATTAAGAGTAATTGTTGAGTCAATCCTTCATAGCATTGTCCTTAAACAATCGAGCTTTTAAATTACTGATTTGATCAATTTGTCATAACGAAGATTCATTTTGTCTTGATCCTTATCTTGATATTGGTTGAGTTACATCCTCAAGCATTTCGATTTTTGTAAGTTATCTACCGACCATTGTCGATGGCCCCATAAAAAGTGGTGGAAGTACACAAATAATGGAGGAAGGGCCACATATTCATTAGGTTTGGAAAAAGTTGAGTGGACTAGTCATTGTGTACTAAATGATAAAGATGAACTATAAATTCCCCAAAATGAGTACAAACATGACGTGATGCATAAATGATTGAATTCCAAGGACGGTAAAAAAAGCAGCATGGAGGAACATGAGCAAGTATTTCAAGTGGCTAATACATTTGCTAAAGGTCAATCGGGCTGTTAGATTTAGTGGAGCAAGATTCACGTGTAACTCATATTTATTTCCATACCAAAATTCAGTCTAGTATATATACTACTATCATGTATAAAAATTTCTCGTATTGACAGAAATAAAAATTCTTCAGTGCAATATAAAGATTTAGTTCATAAGACATCTAAATGGCCGTGGATGATAGCATGAACAAGTCAAGGTCAAGCAGTGCAATGGAAGCGACGAACGTCCCTATTTATTCATTTGCTTCCGAGGGTCAACCTCGTCCTTCACGCTTTTTCTAGGGTTGGCTCTCTCGTTGATAAGTGATGTGCAGCTATACCGACGCAGACACATGATTTGTACTTGTCTATGCACGAATTAAGAGTAAATTTTGAGTCAATCCTTCATAGCATCGTCCTTAAACAATCGAGCTTTTAAGGGTGCGTTTGTTTGCATTTTACGATTTAAAAATTGTTCCAGGGAACAAAAATAAAAAAAAGTGTTTACATTCCGGGAACAATTTATGAAAAAAACGCGTTTAGTAAACTTGTTAGGGAACAAAAATAAATAGAAACACCTTTAGTAAATTTGTATAATTTTTTATTTCTTTTATTTTTTTCTATTTTTTTTTTTTTTTTTCCTTTTTTTCTTTTTTCTTTTTTCTTCTTTTGGCCGGTAGCCGGCCTCGGCCATGGCCGGCGACCGGCCAATGAGGGCCGGCGGCCTCGCCTGTGCAGCGAGGCTCGCCAGGGCCACCGCCAAGCGACGCCACGACCTGGTGGTGGCCGGGCGAGGCCGAGCCTCGCCGCCGCGGGCGAGCTCGGCCTCGCCAAGCTACGGCGAGGCTCGGCCTCGCTGGGGGTCCGGCGAGCCTCGCCGTGCCTAGGTGAGGCCGCCGGCCCTCGTCGGCCGGTCGCCGGCCATGGCCGAGGCCCGGCGACCGGCAAAAGAAAAAGAAAGAAAATAAGAAGAAAAATAAGAAAAATAAAAAGTGTTTAAGTTTTGTTTTGTTTTAACATTGTTCCAGGGAACAAAAGAACAAAAAAGGAACAGAAACGCACCCAAATGCGTTTTACATTTCCTTTTTGTTCGAAGAACAAAAGACAGAAATTTCTGTTCCTGGAAACATAAATAGGTGCCAGCCAAACGCACCTAAATTACTTATTTGATCAATCTGACATAATGAAGATTCATTTTGTCTTGATCCTTATCTTGATATTGGTTGAGTTACATCCTCAAGCATTTCGATTTTGTAAGTTATCTACCGACCATTGTCGATGGCCCCAGAAAAAAAGTGGTGGAAGTACACAAATAATGGAGGAAGGGGCCACATATTCATTAGGTTTTGAAAAAGTTGAGTGGACTAGTCATTGTGCACGAAATGATAAAGATGAACTATAAATTCCCCAAATGAGTACAAAGATCACGTGATGCATAAATGATTGAATTCCAAGGACGGTAAAAAAAGCAGCATGGAGGAACATGAGCAAGTATTTCAAGTGGCTAATACATTTGCTAAAGGTCAATCGGGCTGTTAGATTTAGTGGAGCAAGATTCACGTGTAACTCATATTTATTTTTATACCAAAATTCAGTCTAGTATATATACTACCATCATGTATGAAAATTTCTCGTTAAGAATAGTAATTCATGAGCCAGAGGAAACTAGATAAAAGAAGAAGCACATACATAGCTTTTACATATATTCATTTTTTTGAGGGAAAAAAATTATTTTTAATGGTAATTGCTCGCTTATAGACGAAAATGCATTCCTGTCAATAGTTTTTCTCATTAAAACAAAAAGAAAATAAAGAAGAAGAGAAAACTAAACCAAATCTAATAAGGTTTTCATTTGGATCGTATTCAGTTTAGATTGCGATTTGATTTGATTTAGCTGCTCACCCCTGTAATTTGGTTCGGTTTGGATTTCTTGAAAACTTGAATCACATTCAACTATTGACACCACCGACCTTCCAGCCATGTGACTACAGATGAATTCCAGATTTCGGAGGAGTTAGTGCCAAACAGAGCCCAATGAACTGGCAGATTGGGAGATAGAGCAGGAGCAGAATTTGTGCCATTCTCTTCAGCTGCATCATTCGAAGCATTGATTTTACTTGGATCAAGAAACCGCCCTCCACTTCCTCTGGCTCTTCTCATGGCATGCTGGTGCCGCTACTCATGATGATACGGCTATAGATCCAACTAAGCCAAGACAAGAGAGAGGAATGACACCATGTCAGAGAACGAGCAAAGAAAACATATCAATTAAGTTTATCCCTAGTGATTTAAATGCTGAGATAGCTGCAAAAGCTGTAACGAATATGAAGCATGTAGTCAGACTATTTCCCACGAAATAGAATTTCCTAAAAATAGTATCTAATGATAGTATAGCATGTGGCTGTGGAAGCAAACACAAGTGGAACACCTTCAAATAAAAAAAAGATTTTTAAATAATTTTTATAACTGGCAAAGTCTGGAAGGAGATTCCAAATCAACATGTATTAAAAAGGCAATTCACTTTTCTAACTCTGATGTTTGCTTTTCAAGTTTAGCACGTGCTTGTCTTCGTCTCGAAATCTCGTGATACTGCCTAGCATTTACATGAACGGACCCTTCTACCTCTGCCGAGTTAAGAGGCAGAAGCATCCTAGCATGAGGAATAGCAACAAAAGAATAAGCCTGTCCAATATAAGATCTCTAGATGGCATAATGCAAAGTTCATATATGAATTGGTGAGATCAATCTTGAAGGCAAGTTCATTTTTGGAAAGCATCTACTTATGAAAACCTAGATTGTGATTGTATGGGCGACCAGAATTAACGAATTTTCATCTTAATCTTCAAATGGCGACAAGATTTCCTTAATCAATTTTGTTCAATGGATTGATTGGAAGAAATTCCTCTAGAGAATGCCAACGGCTAGTAAGGCGTGGAAGAATATTTAAGGAGATCATTTAGTTTATTTGAAGTGGGCGTGAAAATTAAAATTCTAAAGTCTGAAACCATTCCAACCACTTGTTCTTCAACAACGGCTCTTACAAATTATATTCAAGAGAGAAAATCACAAGAAGAGTGACTTAGTGAGGGAAAAAGAAATCTTCCACTAAGTGTTTGCACTCGAAATATTATACTTCTCTGCTGATACTTTAGTAAATTTTAGTTAGAAGGCTATTAGCGTTGGAGAGTAGACGTAGGTTTAATCAAAGCCGAACCACTATAAATCTCATGTGTAATTTTCTCTTCCCTTAACTCTTTCTAGCTTTATCCATAGCAATTTTTTTTTTTTAAAAGTTTCTCAAAAATCTATTCAATCTCTTATCTAATTCTAAATATTGACCAGAAGTCCGGTGGCTCTTTTAGTTAGACTCTGACTCTTTTTCAGACTTTACCCACAACTTATCGTGTTTCACATTTATTTGTCAAGGTTTATTTTAAATACCTATTCATCCCCTCTAGGTGTTAGTGCTAGCATTTTCAAGATGAAGTGTGCAAACACTTTCCTGGCTTTGCAAAACAAAGTAAATTCGATTCGGCAAGGTCCCATGTGAAGAACTTTACGAACAGAAACAGAGATGGAAGAAATCGAGAGAGAGAGAGAGAGAAAGATAGAGAATGTATCTCTTCTATATTATTAACTTCCTTGAGAGATTACAGTATGAGAGAACTCCTTCTTATATCTCTTCTATTTCTCTCAATGAATCTGTTTTACACAGAGGGCAGTTGAAAGAAAAAGTCAACTATTTAACTACACGGAATAACCGAATACCGGTCATAACAGCTAAGATACAAAGTAAAAGAGAAACAGAGTAAATGAACAGAGTAGTGATTTTGGCCGACTTCGCAGCCTTTCTTCATGCAATCTCTTGATCTGTAGATCATCCTTCTTCTTTCCTTTCTTTATTTTTAAGTAGATCTTCTTTGTTCTCGCACATTTCTCAGCATCATCTATACTCCTGGCTTTTGTTTTCATTTGTTGAATAAGCTGCAGTCTTGTGTTCTTGACATCCCCCCGCAAATTGGGCAAGGGTGAAGAACCAATGCCCAATTTGAGACGAAGAGAGGAGTGTGTTAGTTTAGATAGTGGCTTTGTAAAGATATCAGCAACTTGGTTCTGGCTGGGAACATATTTAACACACAAAGATCCAGATGCAACTTTTTCTCGGACAAAGTGGAAATCAATCTCGATATGTTTTGTTCGAGCATGAAGTATAGGATTCGCTGTGAGAGATATGGCAGATTGATTGTCACGAATAGTATGGTTGGTGAGTGAAGAAGAACTCTAATATCTCTCGAGAACAAAAGAAATCCAGGTTAGATCGTGTTCTTGAGGCAAGAGCTCTATATTCAGCTTCAATGGAGGAACGGGAAACAGTTGATTGTTTCTTAGCGGTCCATGAGATGAGATTAGAACCGAGGTAAGTACAGAAGCCTGTGGTAGAACGTCTAGTTTGAAGACAGCCAGCCCAATCTGCATCAGAGAAGCCATATAATTGGAGAGAGCTGTGAGAATGTAAGGTCATACCGAGGTGAATTGTGCCTTTTACATATTGAAGAACTCGTTTTAGTTGAAAAAGATCTCCAATAGTAGGATGTTGTAGTTTCTGACATAGGATATTTGTTGCAAAGGTAAGATCAGGCCTGGTAATAGTGAGATATTGTAGTCCTCCTACGAGACTTCGATAGTTCATGGGATTTGGAAGAAGAACAGCATCTCTTTCAAGTATAACTGGTTTAAGAGAGAGAGGTGTAGCTTAACGAGGTTTGATCAATCATATTTGCACGAGACAGTAAGTCAAGGGCATACTTAGTTTGACATAAGAACAGCTCGGGTAGACGTTCGTGTGGCTTCAATTCAAGAAAGTAATGAAGCTGACCAAGATCTTTCATATGGAATTGAGCAGTGAGTGAATGAATAAGAGTCCGTAGCAATGATTCGAGCTACCAAAGTTGAGGATTATATCGTCTACATATAGAAGTAGCAATATTGTCTCTTGTTCTTGATGAAGTATGAACAGAGATGGGTCGGTTGAACTCCGCAGAAAAATCCAATCTCAAGTAAGAAATTGCTGAATTTATCATACCAGGCACGTGGTGCTTGGCAGTCCATAGAGTGACTTTTGAAAGAGACAAACATATTGAGAAGGCTGTGGATGAACAAAACCAGGAGGTTGTTCCATGTACACAGTTTCATTCAAGATGCCATGTAGAAGGCATTCTTGACATCAAGTTGGTGTATAGACCAGTGTTGTACCATTGCTACGAGAGAGAACAAGTCTAACGGTTGCATGTTTTATCACGGGACTAAAGGTTTCGTGGAAGTCGATTCCTTCTTCTGATGAAATCCTTTGGCTACTAGACGAGCCTTCAATCGATCGAGACTACCGGTAGAAGTAAGTTTAGTCTTGAACACCCATTTGCAACCAATAACATTCATGTTATTAGTACGAGAACCAATAACCAAGTTTGATTCTGGTGTAAGGCATTCATTTCTTCTTGCATTGCCTTATACCATCCTCGATCGCTAGAGCAGATTTTAATGATTTTGGTTCGAAGGAACTTTGTATTGAGCAAGACATGCATATCGAGGGTTGGCTTTAATTATACCAGATTTAGCTGGTTTGCATGTGATGAGTAGGTTGTGTACCACACAGGATGGATAGATTGTGTTTGTTCGATAGCTGGTTCTGTTACTATCACTGTGGTGGTTCCAGATATGTTCTCTTGTGGAGAAATACTTTGAATAGGAGATGGAGCTTGATCATCTGATGATACAGTTGTAGAGATAGGACCTCCATGTTCTGCAAAAACTTGCTCAGCTGGAACATACTCTGTTTGATGAGATGATGAAGTATTGATAGGCTCTATACTGAGAGCTTGTAAGAATTTCTCTTCTTCTGTCCATAGTTTATACAGTTGTGTATATGTTGAAGACTGTGTTACCAGCTTTTTAGAGAAAGGGAAGAACTTCTCATCAAAAATTACATGTCGACTGATGTACATGACCGTGAGGTACCAAACATCGGTATCCTTTATGATGAGTACGTATCCGAGAAACACGGATAAGTGATCGTGGATCCAGCTTGTGTTGTGCATAGGGTCGAAGGCGGGATAAGCGAGGCACACCCGAATACTCACGAGATGATCATATCTTGGCTTATACTTATATAGCTTGAGAAAGGGAGATTGCATCCTTAACCGTGGAGTAGGAAGTATATTGACGGTATAGTTTGCTGTCATAAATGCATCAGCAAAATTTTAATGGGATTTTTTGCATGATATAGCATAGCGAGACAAGCTCAACTATATGTCGATGTTTTCTCTCAGGTATTCCATTATGTTCGGTGTAATATGGACGGGAGATAAGGCTGTTGGATGCCACAACTCGTAGGTGAGTTTTAAACTTGTAGTGACAAATTCTCCCCCACCATCGCATTGAAACCTCTTGATTTTACAATTGTGCTGGTTTTCTACTAACTACTGAAACATAAGAAAGATATCATAGAAGTCGATTTTAGTTTCAATGGATATATCCAGCTGAACCAGAAAAATTATCAACAAAAAGATCACATAATACTTGAAATTCTGATAAGAGTTGACTAGGAGAAGGTCCCCAGATGTCTGATGGACTTGTTCTAGAGGTTTATTCGCTCACAATCTTGACATAGGAAAGGGTAGAGCTGTGTTCTTAGCGAGTTGACAACTTCTACATATAGATTGTGATTACGTATGACACTTTGGATTAACTTTTGATTCTTCAGGGATGCTTGAGGACATTCGATTTGTATGAGCTAGCCTTTGATGCCATATGTTTTCTCCTGTGATCTTTTGTCTTTGAGTAAAGAACACCTCTGCAGCACAAGGATCAACTCTGTATAGTCCTTTCTCCTTCTTCCCTAGCATCTTGGTTATGTTGGTGGTGCTGTCCTTTATGTACACCCCAATTTTATCAAAGATAAAGGAACATGGATAATCATCGGTTAGTCTAGAGATTGAAGAAGATTTTTTTCTTAATTGCTGGAACAATTAACACATCCTTTAGAGGCAAGGTAGAAGTATCAGTAGTTAACGTTGTATTCCCAATGTATTTCACAGGTAAACATGAACCGTTGCCAATCATTACTGTATCAGTACCAGCATTCTTAGATAAGTTTTGGAGAATACCAGCATTTGCCGAAATGTGAGCTTGATTGCTCGATGTCGGAAGATACCATTCATTTCCATTAGCTTCCTCGATGTGGGTGCTGATAGAGCTGTTGGTATTTCTTCAGCTTGGTAAGAATTATCAAATCTATACCAACGGTGCAATGCATCGTGACCTGGTTTTCTGCGAGATCCGGCATTCGGTCAGAGTGTTTGTTGTTGCTTTTTCCATCTGCACATCTTTATGAAAAGTTAAATTTGATGGTGGATAAATCTTGGCTTCTGTATACCTCTGAGCTGAACCATTATATGGTCTGAACCCTTGACCAGAACTCAAGGTAGAGGGAATATTAGCCTGGTTAAGATGTTGAATTCCCTGTTCATAGCTCGAATTATTAGTTCTGTAATTCATATTTCTTCCAAGATTTCCAAAATTTCTGTATCTGCTCTTTTGAATGGTCTTCCTCTTCCAATACTTCTTCCTCCACGACTATAACCCCTTGAATTTCCAAGATTGTTATTTTGCTGTAAAAAGTTTCTATTAAACTCATCTTTGTGTATAGCTTCAGTCTTCCTTTGACCAAAATAGGCTAGATTTGGACTAAAACTGACTTGAGGAATAGTTTTGCAGCCTTGATTCAAACCTCTCTAGATGAGAGATGACTTCATCATATTCAGTTGAGGCTTTAAACAATAAATTGTTGTTTTAAAGCTCTCATACTGACCCCAAGCCTTCCAAAATGCCAAACAGTTTTTGTTATGTCATCTACTGGTTTACCTATGGCATTTAATTGATCACATATTGTCTTGTACTCTCTGAGATATGTTGATAGAGTTCTATCTCGTTTCTGACAAGTCTGCAATTTTCCTCTTAGTTCAAACTCCTTTGCAACAGATTTTTGGGTGAACCGATTAAGCAGAGTCTGCCAAAGTTCATAGGCTGTGTTTAAGCCGATTATTAGGCTAAGTATGTCTTCGGAAACAGCACCACTAATCCAAGAAGAAATGAGTTGATCCGTTTTAATCCAGTCAATATAGTCAGGATTAGGGATATCAAGTGTTTGATCTCCTTCTTCTACCTGTAATGTTTTAGCAGGCAGTGAAGTTTCTCCATTCACAAATCCAAATAGATCTTGACTTCTTAAAAATCTATGAAAGCTGAGCTTGCCATAGAAGGAAGTTATTCTCAGTTAATCTGATTGTAACAAAGTTCGAGATGTTGACATGAATAGGAAATGGATATCTCGAGCTTTTTGCTGCCATTCTACTTTCAGATCTTTGAACACAGCTTGTTTCGAATACAACCTTTACTGGTTTTTGCAGTATGATGCAGTAAATCGGTTTCTGATGATATAGGTTTGAAGGAAGATGAAGAATATCGACTCACAGATCAATGAGGCTTTGATTCCTGAATCCAATCTGCTGTAGATTCAGCCACTTTTATACAGACTTGAGATGATTTCTTCAGGATGATAGCTCTGATACCATGAAGAACTTTACGAACAGAAACAGAGATGGAAGAAATCGAGAGAGAGAGAGAGAGAAAGATAGAGAATGTATCTCTTCTGTATTATTAACTTCCTTGAGAGATTACAGTATGAGAGAACTCCTTCTTATATCTCTTCTATTTCTCTCAATGAATCTGTTTTACACAGAGGACAGTTGAAAGAAAAAGTCAACTATTTAACTACACGGAATAACTTAGAATACCGGTCATAACAGCTAAGATACAAAGTAAAGAGAAACAGAGTAAATGAACAGAGTAGTGATTTTGGCTGACTTTGTAGCCTTTCTTCATGCAATCTCTTGATCTGTAGATCATCCTTCTTCTTTCCTTTCTTTATTTTTAACCGTAGATCTTCTTTGTTCTGCACATTTCTCAGCATCATCTATACTCCTGGCTTTTGTTTTCGTTTGTTGAATAAGCTGCAGTCTTGTGTTCTTGACATTCACACACAAAAGCCCTATTTCCTTTTTC